>OVBI01000278.1:0-96089 GCA_900406495.1 Sisymbrium altissimum | reverse complement strand
AGCCTCAGAGACGAGGTAAGGGAGCACACAAGTGCTCTAAGGAACTGCACAGAGCAGTAAGTAGCTTTCAGGGTAGCTTTTGTATGGGGACTCACCGGAGCTGGGCTTAGGAGCTCAGATCTTTGGAGATGCCCTGGAAGGTACGCCTGAACAGCGCTACAGATGTAAACCCGAGGTCATTGGCCATCCTTTCTAAGCCAGGGGGAGAAAAACCGGTGATAAAGAGTCACTGACCCGCCGACCGAGTCGGGGGTGGAACCCGGGAAGTGGTAAACAGCTAGTGGTATTGTTTGAAATATTTCTATTTTGGGAACAAAACCAGGTAGATATTCAAATCAGTGTCTAAAAGCGGCAAAACTTAAACTACCTCGAGAAACGGGCCTGAGAGAGAAAAGTGGAAAAATTAGCAGATTGATATTGGCCGCAATTTTTCACACAGCTACTACATTTCTACAAAAACCTAAACAATTTTTCGGTACATTTCCATAAAAGGTAACACAAAGATATATTCCCTTTCCTCAGTTAAAAAACAGAGTCAACAATTCTGAGAAATTAAGATCCGAAAATATTCAGGATAGGAAACAAATAAAATAAAAAAAGATTTTGAAACGAAAAAGGAATGTATGAAAAACAGTTTTAAAACGTTTGAAAAAAAATAACTCTGCCTCTCTGGAATCTGATAGGTGAAGGTAAGTAAGCTCACTGTTTCGCTTTGACCCCACAGAATCTGTATTTTTTTGTAAACCAAATATTTATTTAATTTGAATTAAGTCTAAATTAGTTACTATTTTAATATACATTCCCCAGCTATTTTCCAGCCTGTTTCTCCCTTCACTTCTTTCCATTTTTATACCTTCTTCTCCTTTCTCTCTTCAGACATATCTTTCTTCTCTCTCAAAAACCTTAAGACAGTGTGTGTTTGCTTTAGCTCTCTCTCTCTCTAACCAATCTCAAATACGATCAAAGCTTTGTTGAGAATCCAATCTCAAAAAGTCAAATGGATCCGTGCTCTTTCGTACGGATCATAGTCGGTAACTTGGCCGTTAGGTTTCCGGCGTCTTCTTCTTCTTCATCTTCATCGGAACCGTCTGTTTCCGGAATCAATCCATCCTCGACATCGACTCCAAACTGCTACTGCAAAATTAAATTCAAGAGTTTCCCTCGCCAGATCGTTTCTGTTCCGGTTATGTTCCGAACCGAATCTGAATCCGAGACTCGTTGCTCCGGTAACATCTCAACCGTCGCAGCTTGCTTCAGTCTAAGCAAAGCTCAGATAGAGGCGTCACTGAAGAAGCCTAAGTCGAGTGTCGTCTCCGTCGAGACTTACTCGCGTGGGAACAGCGACGTTGACGGCGTTAGCGGCGCGTCTTGTGGACTCGCTTCGGCTAGCGAGAAGTTACTCGGACGGTTTGAGGTTTCGTTGGATTTGAAAGCTGCGGAGAGCAAGACGTGTTTGGCGCATAACGGTTGGGTTGCTTTGGGGTCTAAGAAAGGAGGGAAATCGAGGAGTAAAGCTGGATCCGATCCGGAGCTCCACGTTAGCGTACGGGTTGAACCCGACCCGAGATTCGTGTTTCAGTTCGACGGCGAGCCAGAGTGCAGCCCTCAGGTTTTCCAAGTACAAGGAAACACCAAGCAAGCCGTGTTCACTTGCAAGTTCGGAGCAAGAAACTCCGGTTCCGGCGATCGGACTCTTATTAATAGGTCAGTTGAAAAATCTTCTTCTATACTTGGAAACTGGAATTATAAGCTACGATTAGAAAATAGAAACGTTTCCTTTTTCAGATATATTCTTTACTTACTAATATAGCAATAAATATTCGCGGGATTCTCCAAACTTAGGATTTGTTATTGATTTTGCATGAATTATGTAATTTACAATTAGTGATCGTTCCTAAATTGATTTTGTTATCAACTATGCAGTTCGTCAATGATGTCCGAGTTAATCTCAACGAGAAGTTGCATATCGTCGATGAAATCTGAAAAGGAACAACCGTCTAAAGAGAGGAAAGGTTGGTCCATAACGGTCCACGATCTCTCCGGCTCACCCGTAGCGATGGCTTCCATGGTCACACCTTTCGTTCCATCCCCCGGTTCGAACCGCGTGACGAGATCGAGTCCCGGCGCGTGGCTTATTCTCCGTCCCGACGGTTGTACTTGGAAGCCATGGGGAAGGCTAGAGGCATGGCGTGAAGCTGGTTACTCCGACACGCTCGGTTACCGTTTCGAGCTTTTCCAAGACGGAATCGCCACCGCCGTCTCCGCATCGTCGTCTATCAGCTTGAAAAATGGCGGGAGTTTCGTCATCGACGTCACCGGTGGGACAACCACGGTGGCCTCTACGCCGACAACGAGTCCTCAGGGAAGCTGGGATCTCGGGTCCGGATCCAGCTCCGGGTCGAGACCCCCTTCGAGACCGGGATCAGGATCCGGGTCGGATTTCGGATATCTATTGCCGCAGCATCCGTCGGCGGCAGCGCAAAACAGAGGGTTCGTGATGTCGGCTTCAGTGGAAGGAGTTGGGAAACGGAGCAAGCCGGAGGTGGAAGTCGGTGTGACGCACGTGACATGCACGGAGGATGCAGCAGCGCACGTGGCGTTAGCTGCGGCGGTGGATCTGAGTTTGGATGCTTGCAGGCTGTTTTCTCAGAAGCTAAGGAAAGAATTGAGACAGCAAAGCCAGCTTGGTGTCGTTTGACGTGTATTGCTTTGTCGTTTTATCAATTCATGAGTTGTCTTCCACTCACAAAATTTCTTTTCTTTTCCTTCTGGAAAAATGTTTTTGAATTTTCTTCTATTCTTTTTTTCTGAGATAGCGTTAGGAATTAGCGAGCCAATTTTTGAGAAGGTGGATGTCATCATTATTAAAATTGTTTATATCTTTGTACAGCTAAGAAATGACAGAAGCAAACTTCTTATCTCATTATCGGATTATCCTATTCCTATCCTTTTTAATTTCTAATGAAGAAGAAACAAAAAAATTTGTAGGAAAATAAATTATTTTATATCATTGAAAAATCATTAGTATGGTTTTTCTCCATAGTAGTTACCGGGAGGATCATAGTTGCATGTAATAAAAGTGCCTCCACTGTTACACGCGACTTTAGCACATCCCATTCGAAGAGTGTTTTTCCAAACCACTTGTGTGTAATGTAGACATGTGCCACCCGTTGGATCGTTACACGTGTTGCTATCGTAGTCGTAGTACTTTTTCTCGTCGATCCACATTTCCGAAGCATCCCCAGCCGACATATCCCCACTACTCCACGCTATGTTCTCTCCAAACGGTCCATTCGAATGGACCATGGCACAATCACTGATCCTCTGGTTTGCATAGCTCGAGGCATAAGCAGCGACCTCATCGTCCCAAACCAATGGGTCTAGCCCAACCTCGTGGCGGGCTTCGCTATGGGCCTCCAAGAATTCTTGTCTCCAATCCTGGGCTAAAGATGGAAGAATCAAGTTATAGGAAAGAGCGATTGCAAAGAGAACTAAGATGTTGGCTTTGACTAGAAACATTGTTCATTTGAAGTTGATTACGTGATGGTGATGAATCTTTAGGAGTTAATAGCAGTATTTATATCTAAAATTTTGGAATAGTTAACAAGTTTGGATTGTAACAAAAAATCAAATTACTGATATTTGTCCAAAATTAGAAAAGGAATACAATGATTCTTTAGGAGTTAATAGCAATAGTTATATTTAAAATTTTGGCATAGTTAACAACTTTGGATTGTAACAAAAAACAAATTACTGTTATTTGTCCAAAATTAGAAAAGGAATGTATTAACATACATTCTATATATGAAAGACAAATTAGTCAACTTTACATTCTATTCTTTGTATTCATTGTATTTAAATGTTTTGTACACGTATCCTGATAAGGATTGAAAATTTGAATTTTTCTATTTTCTTACTTTGGAAAATGATTACAAATGAAAATTTAATTTTCTATTCAATCAGAAATCATTTTGGTTCAATTCAACTTTCAACTGTAACAAGAGCATAAACATCTTTGTCTTTAAGTTATATATCGAGACTTTTATAACTTTGCCCGATACAGAGTACAATGGCCATGTTTTAATACTTAACCGAAAAACTTTTGACATAAAGCACCTTCCATATTTACAGCTTTTATTTAAAATGATTTCAATATTCTCGAATACAAGAGATACAAAGAATATATCGTCTACCACTAGGTCCACTACTAGTTTCTTTATATTCACCTGCGTCAAATAAGTTATTTGAAATTGAAGTTACAACAACACATCAATCACCGCTCTTTTGTCCTTCCAACGAAAAAACAAAACAAATGTTCCAACGACTACTTATTGTTCGTCTTCTCTTTCTACTTCCCGTCGTTTCATCAAGATATAATCATAGAGGAGAAGTCACAAATCTCCTCAAACTGAAATCTGCATTTGGAGAAACAGAATCAAAAGACACCTTCACCACCTGGACTCATCAAAAATCAGCTTGTGAATTCGCTGGAATCGTTTGCAACTCCGGCGGATACGTCCTCGAGATCAACCTCGAAAGTCGGAGTTTGAACAATCGAGATAACACTAGTTCCGATCTTCCTTTCGACTCAATCTGTGATTTGAAGTTTCTGGAGAAGCTTGTTCTTGGAAACAACTCCTTGCATGGACGGATACGTAAGAGTCTCAGTAATTGTAATCACCTGATATACTTAGACCTCGGAATCAACAATTTCTCCGACGAGTTTCCGGCGATTGATTCGTTGCAGTTACTCGAGTTTCTGAGCCTAAACGCATCCGGAGTCTCTGGAAAATTCCCATGGAAATCTCTTAAAAGCCTGAAGAGATTGAGTTTCTTAAGCGTCGGAGATAATCGGTTCGATCCTCATCCATTTCCAGGAGAGATTCTTAATCTCACCGCCTTGAGTTGGCTTTACCTGAGTAACAGCAGCATGACCGGTAAGATTCCAGAGGGAATCAAGAACCTTGTTCTTCTACATAATCTTGAGCTCTCTGATAACGAAATCTCCGGTGAGATTCCAAAGGGGATAGTTCAACTCAGAAACCTTGAGCAGCTTGAGATTTACAGCAATTTCTTGACCGGTAAGTTACCAAAAGGGTTTGGTAATTTAACGAATCTGAGGAACTTTGACGCCTCTAACAACTCGTTACAAGGTGATTTGTCAGAGCTTAGGTTCTTGAAGAACCTCATTTCTCTCAGCTTGTTCGAAAACCGACTCACCGGTGAGGTCCCAGAAGAGTTTGGTGATTTCAAGAGTTTAGCTGCTTTGTCTCTTTACAGAAACCAACTCACTGGGAAGCTTCCGGAGAGGCTCGGATCTTGGACAGGTTTTAAATACATCGACGTGTCTGAGAACTTCTTGGAAGGTCCAATTCCTCCTTATATGTGCAAGAAAGGCGCAATGACGCATCTCCTGATGTTACAGAACAGATTCACAGGACAATTCCCGGCTAGCTATTCTAAATGTAAGTCTCTGATTCGTATCCGTGTAAGCAATAATTCTCTCTCTGCTGTGATTCATTCTGGGATTTGGGGGTTGCCTAATCTCCAGCTTCTTGATCTTGCTTCAAACCTTTTTGAAGGACCTTTCACCGGTGATATTGGTAATGCCAAGTCTCTAGGCTTATTAGATTTGAGCAGCAATCAGTTTTCAGGTGCTTTACCGTCTCAGCTCTCGGGAGCTACCTCGTTAGTGTCTGTTAATATCCGCATGAACAATTTCTCTGGGATAGTCCCTGACTCTTTCGGAAAACTTAAGGAGCTTTCAAGTCTTTATCTTGACCAGAATAAGCTATCTGGTGCTATACCAGAGTCATTAGGCCTATGCGCATCTCTGGTTGATCTAAACCTCGCTGGAAATGCTCTTACTGGGAGAATCCCGGATAGTTTAGGATCGTTACGGTTATTGTATGCTCTGAATCTGTCAGGAAACAAATTATCAGGAATGATTCCGGTTAGTTTATCGTCTCTTAAGCTAAGCTTACTTGACTTATCCAACAACGAATTAACCGGTTTTATTCCTGAATCACTGAAAAGTGGAAGCTTTGAAGAAAACTCAGGGCTATGCAGTTCAGAGATCGCATATCTTCAGCCATGCCCATCCAGAAAAAGTCAGGGCCTCGAGGGGAAAACAAAACACTGGTCTAGATTGGAGATTTGCTCTATTGTTGCTGCGGGACTTGCTCTGTTTCTCTTACTCTTTTACGTGATCTTCAAGAAAAGGCGAGATAGGTCAAATCGAACGGCTCAGAAGAGGAACAACTGGCTGGTGAGCTCTTTCCGGTTACTAAACTTGAACGAGATGGAAATCATCGATGAGATCAAGTCAGAGAATCTCATAGGCAGAGGCGGTCACGGGAATGTGTACAAAGTAACCCTAAGACATGGCGAAACACTAGCCGTTAAACACATATGGAGAACAGAGATTTGCAACGAAAGCTTCAGAAGCTTAAGAGGAATGTTAAGTGACAAAAACAAGAACAACAACAATAACCGAGAATTCGAGGCAGAAGTTGCAACATTAAGCAGTGTAAAACACATAAACGTTGTGAAGTTGTTCTGCAGCATAACGAGTGAGGATAGCAAGTTGCTTGTGTACGAGTTTATGCCTAATGGAAGCTTGTGGGAACAGTTGCACGAGCGTCGTGGTGAGAAAGAGATTGGATGGCATGTGAGACAAGCGATAGCTTTAGGAGCTGCTAAAGGGTTGGAATATCTGCACCATGGATTAGATCGGCCTGTGATACATCGTGACGTGAAGTCCAGCAATATATTGCTTGATGAGGAATGGAGACCAAGGATTGCTGATTTTGGATTGGCTAAAATCCTTCTGCCTGATTCGGTTCAACGAGACTTATCTTCTCCTCTCGTTGAAGGATCTTTTGGTTATATTGCCCCCGGTAAGTTTAATCTCCTTCTAACTACTTTTTTGTTTTTTGTTTACTGACACTAAAACCTAAAACCGAACAGAAATGGTTCGTCGTATGATCGTATCTATGTGGGGAATTGACCTCAAGACCATTCAAGTTTCTTGCTTCTCAGTCTTCAAATTCCTTGCATGTCAATCTATAGTAGTTTAACTTGTCTCAATTGCAAATCATTTGGATGTTGTCCACAGAACACGCATACACTAGGGACGTGAACGAGAAGAGCGACATATACAGCTTTGGGGTGGTGCTAATGGAGTTGGTGACGGGGAAGAAGCCGGTTGAGGCAGAGTTCGGCGAGAACAGAGACATCGTCACGTGGATTTGGAGCAAAAGCAAGAAGATGAACAAAGAGAAGATGATGGATTTAATCGATCCGATTATAGAGTGTGAATACAAGGAGGATGCTCTAAAAGTATTGACCATCGCTTTGTTATGTACGAATAAGTCTCCTCAGGTTAGACCGTTTATGAAATCAGTGGTGTGTATGCTCGAGAAGACAGAGTCTTTTTGCAACAACAAAAATGGAGAAAGAAGTTACATTGTGAGAGATAGTGATGAATTTACTGATATTTTGTAATTTAAAGATTGGATAATCCAAAAAGGGTGACTTTCCAAGAATATTAAAATTTTCTAATGGTTCTAAATTTATACAGAATTCTTAAAAGAATAGTCTGTTTGTAAGATCATACAAGAGTTTTGTATTACTGATTTTTACAAGAAAAAATTGAAAATTAAAATCCAAAACTAGCCAGACAATGTAAGGTGATATATAAAAATATATAGATTTTGTTCACAAGGACAGTTTGGCCGAGTGGTCTAAGGCGCCAGATTTAGGCTCTGGTCCGAAAGGGCGTGGGTTCAAATCCCACAGCTGTCAAAATTTTAATATATTTTTCTTTCATTTTTCGAGTATTAACTTTTACTCTATTTAGCCTCGTTTCAATGTTCGTCATTTTCCTCATTGGCGCGGTATGTACGTCTTCCTTTGATAGAGCAAAGTATTGGAAACAAATTGAAAATTAGAACGAACAGATTTAAAGGAAGAAAGAGTGGTGGATCCTGACATAACATGAGAAAGAAATAGAAATTCCATGAATAGTTGAGGGGCTAAAGGGGAATAATATAACTTGAAAAATAAATTATATGTAGCGTGTTCTCAAACAAATTACTATGTAGATGTAATGTGTTGGTGTCTTGGTGAATGGGTGCATGAGTGACTAAGCTGGAAAAAAAAGTTTACCGAAATAGAATATTGCATGTATTTATTTCTACACGCATATGCAGGAATCAGAGAGAGCATATTTGATAATACACGCGTATGCACGGATCAGCAAATGTATTTTACGTGTAATTTTTCCTTGTGTGCATGGTGGCATTTTCATTGTGTGCATGGTGGCATAAACTTTTATTTAATAAATGGATACAAACTAAAGAAACAGTATTTTTAGGAGAAATATCATTTCATAACTCAGTGATGAGCAAGCTACTAAAATATTGTTTCGTAATTAGAATAACTATTAACCAAAGGTGTGGTGACCTATAGTGGTATAAAAGGTTGATTTCCTTTGTGCCCCGGGTTTAAAGCCTCGTTGGTACGAAATGTTATTCTTTTTAAATAGGAATTTCCAAAAGTTGATTTCGAATTCTGTAAAAATCTATGGGAGTAAGGTGTAGAACTTCCATGTTTATAAAAAAAAAATTAGAACAATTATTACCTTAATTAATAAAATGGATGAAATCATATTATTTATGCAATATTATATATACACGTGAACAAGTAGACCCTAAGAGCATTATTATCCTTAAAACTGATATAAATTTCTTATAAAAAACAAACTAATAATATTTTAATTAGAATAGTAACTGAATCAATAACAAAAGAACACATGGCAAATTAGTTTCTTATATCATCTCAAAAGTTTTCAAAAATTATCAAATAAGAAATTTTGATATTCTCTCTCTTAATTTCTTTTTATTTTTTATTTATTTAAATCATAAGAAATTCTTTTAAAACCTATCTATAATCATGCTCTAACTTAGTGAAAAACTGAAAACTGAAAAGAGTTTTATTTATAATATCTTATTAACTTTTTGAAATACATCACAACGTACATGATATAATATGATAAAACAAAGATGCGAGAGACATCTTCAGATGTTTCATTACTTCTATTTTTATCATTTGTTAAGTTACAGCTTCAAAGTTCAACCCTGGTGGCAACGGTCAATCTCCACCGTCCATCCCTTGGTATCCTCGATACGACCCATCTGGATATCCATTAACGTCGCAAAGAGCTTCGCAGCCAATGTTTTATCACCTGTTTTGAATCCGGTTCTGTACGTGTTGAATATATACACCAAATTCTTTAGTCACTTTATATGAAAGTAAAAACAAATTATAGACTCGAGTCGTGGAATAGTATTGTGTTTATATTTTGTTGAAATGAAAGATTGCATATGAGATAAAAGATTACTTCTTGTCCTTGAAGGTGACGGACGCAATAGTTGTCACAATTGCAGCAGTTCCAGTGCAGAAAACTTCTTCCGCGTCGAGAAGATCCTCAACGGGAACAACACGTTCCTCGACCTATTAGAATGAATGAGGATCGAAGGAAATTTAGATATAATGAATATTTTTTATAGACATGGATCAAATATATGATTAAAATTAAAATTCAAACCTTGTAGCCGAAATCACGACTTAATTCGATGATACTTTTTCGTGTGACTCCGGGCAATATGGTTCCTGAAATTTCTGGAGTCGACACAACATTTCCCTACAACACAATATCACATCGATCTTATAAAATTCTTTAACATCGTAATATAATATAATATATATATATGACTACTTTTTTCTAATTACCTTGACTATGAAAACGTTAGAAGCGAAAAGCTCTTCGACGTTTTTGCCAGTTGCAGCATCTAAAAACAAAACATCAGAGAAACCCTGTGCTTTCGCCTCTGCTAATGTTATCCAAACCTTCAACAAGAAAAATATCCATGACATGATTAATTAACTAATCGTTCAGACAATATAAAGGACAGCTAATATTAATATTAATATTAACGTTGATGTTTCTAATATTTTCTTTCAAACTTACAGGGGAATAGTTTGTGATACTCTTCACACCACCGGTTCCACTTGGAAAAGCGCGACGAAACTTATCTTCAATTTTCAGGTTCAACCCGGAGTTATCCTATACCACCGAAAAAAAAATCATTAGAAAAAATCGCGCTAGCTATGATTGTTTAAAATCAAGAAAAATGATATCGAGAAGAACACACTCTTACCTTGTGAAAACGACCAACGGGACATGCAAACACTGTGAAGGTGTACTCGGGAACCGGAAGTGAGCCAAGTATAGGACCACTCCCAAACAAGATAGGCCTGATATACAATGTTCCTTTCCCCGGAGGAGGAATCTATATATACAAAATCAAAAGAAGTCATTACATATTTCAAAATTACATTCATTTAGTAAGATTTATTACCCTGTATAATGTCATAGAATAAAAAAATTTATATGCATTCTGATTAAGTGGGTGTGCCATCAGTTCTTGAAGAACACATTAAAGCATGTTAAAGCACTAATTTGTTTTTAGAATTGCGCATAACATGACCCAGTATTAAAATTTAGAAAATATAGAACAAAGTTTGCTTGTTTTTTTTTTTATAAAAAAAATTGAGTCGAGCTTTGTAAGTACCCATTTCTTGTTAGCAAGAACAACTTGTTTGACAGCTGAGACGAATTGATCGACCGAGGGATAAGGCATACAAAGTCTGTGGGCTCCGGATTGAAGGCGGAGAGCGTTTTGGTCCGGTCGGAATAGCATAATACGGCCATCATCTGTCCTGTAAGCCTTCAGCCCTTCATATAAACCCTATTCATGCCCAAACCACAAATATTTCAGATTATTTTGCTTGCGCATAACTCAATCCACCATCAAATTTTTAATTTTTCATAAAGATTTACAGAAATTCACTTATACGTTTGTATGGGGCAGTTAAGCTATTCATTGTGTTATACATATCTATAATCTATCCATGTGTTTTTAATTTAAACATCTTTATTTTTTAGTTTTCAACAAAAATTCGGTTTTCAAAAATTTAAACATCTTTATAGTAATTATTTGATCAAACAGTTACTTGAGAATTGTTTATTGTGGCATCTATATCTAAAAAACTACACAAGTACGTACTAGGTCACAATAATTTGATAGCAATATATATGTAATTATGTATCATCATATCAACACTTTCAAATTATTTTCGTTTCATTTTTATTATATACTCTATATTGCGATCTTTTCAAAATTTATAAAGTCTAATCAATAGCTAAAAATATGCATGCGATGCTAAAACTATACTAATTCTACATGTGATGATGGATTTATGTTCTGATTATAATTTTTATCATTTAGTGATCTATTGACTAATAACAAACCTGGCCATAGTTAAGAACTGCAGAGCAAGGGCTGATCTGGAAATCAGCATAAGGAACAATATTTCCCTCTTGGAAATTTTCTCCATGCTTGCACTTCGCAACATACATGTTGTCCGTACGAAAAAACCCGAATCCTAATTCTTCCCACTTCACATTGGCGTATTTCTCATCCGAAACACTGTTAAAAGAAATAATAATGATCAATCATATTATCAGATTTAAACAAGTATATTATTGCGAGACTCTTATAATTTTTTCTTAATACATCTAACGTTTTTCGCAATGATATATTTTACCTTGTAGGAAGAGGTTGCGCAGAAGGAGCCATGAATTTGCTGTTTGAGTCGAGTTGCTTTTGTGTAGAAACTTGAGTTGTCTGTCTATAAAGCCTCGGACTGCTTCTCCTTTTATATACGTTTAATTACAACAATTTTAATTAAGCCCTATATATTTCTTATAATAAATATAATATTAAACTTAAGTGAAAATGAATAGAGCCCCTTTTATCCTTTTCTCAATAAATAAGTAACTTGTAATTCTTCGAGTGACGTGAACCGGAAACAAAAGAAAACAAAAATAGGTCTCTCTTTTTTTTTGTCACAAAATGAGTATATATAGGTTTATATAATTTTTTCTTGCTAATCAACAATAACTCACTGATCCGATTAAGTTTATGAATATGTTTTTTTGACGATCATTCAAGATTATAACTGTAGCTCTATTGAATATTATTTTAATTCTTTTTATGTTAGTGAACTTAATATGCCATAACTTTTGGTCGGTTCTCACTAACATCTTTAACGAAAAATAAAAAAGAATACCGGAACTCTAGTTAGATCACATAATAAGCATCACGTGGAGAAAACAGTTGTTTCTCGTCCGTCGTCACGTGGGGAAAGCGTTTAAGGTTTCAAATTTTCTTTTAAATTATTATTATTTCGACGATATGACTGAAAGAAAGATAGTGTTTAAAATGTGAATGTGCGCTCTTAGTTAGGTGGAGGTTAATGGGTAGGAGGAGGGTAGGTCAACTGTGTATATTAGTGAAGGATAAAAACTTAAAACATAAAAATTCCATACCGTGGATAATCTTGAATAAAGAAACATATTTAATTAATTAATTTCTCAGTATGTCAAACCGATATATGATTCAAAAAGCATTTTCTACTCAAAATGTTTGGGGCAGATTACCCATATACGCTTTTCAAATTTAAGAGAATATAACGAAACAGCAGCAAATAAATATATATCTAGTTAGTTTCAAAATAACTCCACCATTCTTTTTCTCATATTCATAAAAAATTAAAATAATGATCTAAATTTTTTTTTTTTGTTTTGGATAAGATAATGATCTAAATTTTTATCGCAATATTTGTAACTTCTAAGTCTTAGATTTACTGCCTAATCCGTTTTCAAACAATGATATGACTGTATTACAAAACTGATATCACTCTGTCTCAAAAATATGACCATATCGAACTTCAGAAGGGACTAAAAACCAAAAAGAATTTCGATAAGAAAAAAGACACCGAAAAAGAAATAATGGTAAAATATTAAACTATACTGTAAATTTACAGTTAGTCTGATAGTTAGATTGAAACACTTAACACTCTTTTTTTTTATTCAAGAAATAGTATGGTATCATGTCTGAAAAAAGTTAACATTTTTTTAACTATTAACAGAAATAGAAAACGTGCTATTTTCCTTATTTTGTAAATGAAAAACAGTATGGAGGTCTCCTTAACAACAACTCTAATTTTCCAAGTGATTGGAACATATATATTTGACTTTTCCTTAAGAATTGTAACAGCCACTAAAAGGTACAGACTGGAATTTAGTATTAGTTTATCTTTGAAAACCCTATATTAGTTTTTCTTCCGAATTTATGTATCAATGTATGATATCAACCCTATATTAGTTTTTCTTCCGAATTTATGTATCAATGTATGATATCAACCCTATATTAGTTTTTCTTCCGAATTTATGTCTCAATGTACGATATCAACCATACGTAATTACGTACATATATACACCTAATAGAACGACCTTTCCCGACCCCTCGAAACTCCATGATATATATATCTATTTAACGACATTAGAGCCATGATAATGAATTTTCTAGAATTCCACCCCCCCCTTTTTTAAAGAAAAATCTAGAAAGACATTAAGAGAAATCAGATCTACGTGTAACGTATCTCTTGCATGCAGAATGCGTCCACCTTTTTAAAGAGTACATATGTTTTTCTGTCGAGTGTATTTGTTAGTATGCTCAAATTCTAGTTTTGAATATTGATTGCATCGTAGCACGCGACTACTGATTGGTGTTTTCTTCATATTGCAAAGACACTTAAATTTGCTAACAATATTGGACCAAAAAGCATACCCTGAAATACTTCAAACGACATAACACATAACTGTCTTTGCTTTATTTATTTATTTTGGACATCCAAAGTTTTTAAACACGTAAGATGTTCCCTCATGAATGAAAACATTCTTCGACTGTTTATTAACCTAGAATTAAGCACATAAATAAATATCTTGAAAAGAGATTCATTATGACTTTAGTCACTACTGCAACGAAGGCGCCTTTAGATTTTGAGCAAATTCGTGAGAGTTAAGCTTCTCATTCATCACTCTGAATTTCTCTTTTATCCTCTTTATCTGTCCAAAAACATGAAAACATAATCAAATTAACATAAAATGTCTCTATGCATAGATAAAATTAATTAGTTCTCCTGCCGAATCATACAAAGTAAAGCATGATCATAATATGCAGGGTTTAAGTTTGGTTTACCCTTCTCAGCTCGATCTCCGTGCTCCGTTTCTTCTGATCAAGTGATTGCCGGAGGTTTGTGATGTCGAAAATACTGTCGAGGTCGTCTTCAAATGCGTTTTCCAACTCTTCCCGGAGAAGAGCAGGTAACTTATCGACAATAGGCATCAGAAGAAAACAGTTGAACTGCAGAATAGAAGATAACACAAGAGGAATTCACTAAACCCTAAAACAAGAACGTTCAGAAGGAAAGTCGATTTAAAGGTAAGAGAATCTGAGTAAAACCGAAGTTGGAGCAGACCTTTAGCTCAGCAGAGGCTAGAAAGTATTCTCGTATGCCTTGGAATATCTGTTGGACCAATGCGTAGACAATTCTCTCAGAGGACGGAGCAAGCTTGCGGTTCCACAGCGTGCTATCTAGAAGATCAGCCAACCGCATTTCTGTTGTCTGAATACTGGAACCTGAATCGATATTCGAGGCGAGATGGCTTAGCTTTACATCTGATCTTGACTTTGTCTCTGTTGTGCCGCCTGGTGTATCTTGAGGAAGACTAAAACCTATGGGATTACCTGATGTAGCAAGTTGCTCTGTTCCGCCAAATGAGTCCAAGAATTGACGTAGACCAGCTCGGTTCTACATAACATTGAGAAGAGAAAAATACTGAATTTAGAAACGGATACCGAATCCAGGAGAGTTTTTATGCATCCTTAATTGAAACATAGCTGTAAAATCTGTAGCAGTGACCTTGTTGTGAAGAGACCATGTAACATAGCGAGTCGTACTTGCTAAATCCTCCATACATCTGCAGTCAATACAAAAATCAAAGGGAAATTGATAACTGAACCAAAACACAAGTACGAGGCACCGGAAAATTGAACTTATAATCAGTTGGAAAAAGACTTACTTGTCACGGCATGATTTTTCTGTGGACTCCACAAAACTGTTGAAAGCTGAAGCAACCCGCTTGAGAAACACCTCATGGCCACTTAAGTATTCACCTTCTTTCTATTCAAACTCAAAACGTATATCAAGTAAATTTCTCGCAAGGGAAAATGAGTAGGAAGCCATCAAACAAAAGAAAACAGTCCCCACCTGAAGAAGATATACAGAAATTGGAAGCAGTCTCTTGAGGATGTGTAGAAGTCTGGCCCCTAACTAAACCAGCACAAAAACAAACGGAAAATAATGAGAAGTGAAAACACTTTCTGTATGGAATAATAAACACGTGAATACCAGAAATTTCAGATAGTTTCTGAAAGCAGAACATGTTTACTCAATAACTCTTAAGCACAAAAAAGGTTCTAGCAAATCTACTGTTATATTTGAATATTCACTATCATGTATAACTAAACTAATTAGTAAGATTTCTTTCCATCCTCAACCTAAGAAGAAGAAAATAGAAGCTATATCATTTTCACCTGATGAAGGAAAGGTTCAAACGTCTCCCGAGCTTTTGCAACTGCTATAACGCAAGCTGTTCTACAAAAGCAATTAAAATAAAAGAGAATAAGAGTCCCCATAGAAAACACGAAAAAGATTGCAGGTCAGATTAGATGTTGAAACTGGGTCTGAGATGCAAAGACAGTAAAATTCAGAATAGTTCTGCATTTCAGTCGATGCTATGACACCTGGAATAGTTTGTTCCATCGTGAATATCCTCAACCCCACATGCGTTTACAATTTCCTCCCGTGTTATTGGGGGACATTTGATCGCACCAACTAGAAAACGGAACTCAGCCATGGCACGGTGATACTGTGCACCCCCATAAAGACGCATGCCTGCATTCTGAAAATGAAAAAAAAAAATTTCGTTCTCCATCATATTATTCTTTGGCACACATGTTTTGTGCGGTCATATTTATCTTCGACCATATTACAAGGACAAGACAAGATTTTGAAGACTCGCCCAGCTTGCTTTCAAAAGTAAACAATTTCCTAAGGAAATGCTTACTGGTATTAGCTTATGTGGGAATTGGAGACCATCAGTACCAACAAAAGCTCCTCCTTGTGTCCTTTCATCTTGCAATGTTTCACCTGAAAAGACATCATGATGAATTACTAATTATCAACGAACTCAACACCAAGAGAATGTCACTGTAAAATGTGCTTCTGCGAGTAACTAAAGTATCATGACCCAATGATCGATTACTTAGCATAAATAATTCCGTTTGTAATCATCAAATTGAGTAATATGAATTTAACTAAACTGATCTTGCAAAAGTCCAATTTTAACAACCACAAACAAGAAATATTGCCACAGACATTGACTGGTAGAGAAGAGAGCAGCAACATTACCAAACTTATCTGGAGGGGCCACAACTGTTCCTTTCAGTAAAAGAGATAACTGGTCAAGAACATAAAAACAAAACAGGTGAGAAAACCCAAACATTGATCAAAAGTAAACAAAGGTACTTCATATGTGAATCAGAAAATATGTGCGGACGCAACAAGTTCTAGTGTCTTACGGGTATCCAATACGACAAACGTCCAGTCATTCTAAACCAGTACTAAGTCCTAGATATCATTTAACGTTGCATAAATCTTTTTTGAGTAGATTTTTACCACACAAACTTTTTGTAACTACACAAAAACCTATAATATTCCATGAGTCCAGGAACATATGAAATAGTACGTTGCGGCATAAAAAGAAATCGTAAAAATCCAAGTGCGCTCTAAAGAGACCTTGGTTAAGAAGAGATCATGGAAAGTCCTGCCTCTTTCTTTGAGCTTTGCTTCATCTAAAGAGCTGTGAAAGAAAAGAATTCGACCATCAAATAGTTATATTTTCTAGAATAACTAAACTTCCTAAAATCAATAAGAAATTTTCAGAAGAAACAAATTTTCCACCTAAGTTCCTTGCTAACGGTATCCAGCTTTCTGACTGTACTGCGGTACTCCTTTCCTAAGAGTGGAATGATCAATGGAACACTTTCTTTGTACCTGGAAAGAGAATGGCATCAAGACTATAACGAAAGACAGCTATAGACGAAACAGAAGCTGGAAATTCACAGAGAACAAAAAGCATTTATACCTTTTCCAGAGTAATTCTTCCAGAAACAACCTCAGTTTACTGATACCAATCCTATTCTTTTCCTTGTTTGTCAGCAAGCGGCCCAATTTCTTCTCTAAAGATGCAATGTCTTCAATTTCTCTAAGTGACACAGCCTGCAATAAAAACCACACACAGTTTCAGATTCCATGAGAAAAGATCTAGGAATCATGACAAAGCAGAGCACAGACCTGTTTAAACTCGTCATTAGACTTATACACTGAATCATGTCCATAGCCAACTCTTCCGGAAGGCACAGACGTGAAAAAGGGGGAATCACCCAATAAGGAGCTGTCGAGTGCACTTGCAGGAGGTGAGAGGAAAACTTCCACGTCTGACGAACATGAAAACTGAGGGATTTTGGTGTCAAGCTTAGTAGAGACAACAATTGTCCTAGAAAGCTCAGGATCAACCTACACGAACAAGAACAAAACTTTATAAGAAAAAAAAGACAGAAACGAGGTTAGACGCAATGGGCTACGGTCAAGTCTCATACTTGCATCACTATCCTTCGAGTAGTTGCAATGCTCCAGTCACTGCTATCTTCGAGGCATAAAATGATGAACTCTTTGTGTTGCATCTTCGCTCGGACAAGAGCTTCTACAGCCCGCGCTTGAACCTACGGAAACGAGCATTGAGTCAGCCACGGGAAACAATGAATCACCCAATGAATCAGCCATAGAAAAAACAACCTGAAGTGCTCGGTTTTTAAGTCCTGGTGCAGGAGCTATAAGTCCAGGTGTATCAATGATGGTAAGGTTGGGACAATACTTATACTGGACTTTCACAATGATCTCTTTCGCAGAGAATGGAGATGCCTCTTGCTCTAACCTCATGTTTTCAGCTTCAATATATGCCTAAAAATCGAATTCATAACAAAACAATCGAAGAAACATAAACAATACTGTTCATCATAACATGTTTGGTAACATAAGCATTTGAGTAAAAAGAACCTGAATTTGAGAAAGAGATTTGGGGAGAGAAACGGAAGGATCATCATCGGATCCGAGATGGCAGAGAGGGAACTGACACTGAGGATCGTACTTCATGTGAAGAGTGATGGGCCGGCGAGTCTTGGTTCCGCCACCGACGTGGTTAAACTGAAACCCCATGAGAGCTTCAACAAGAGCGCTCTTGCCGTCAGTCTGCTGTCCGACCACAAGAACGGCCGGTGCTTCGAACGGCGTCTCCAATTCTTGAGCCAAAGCGTGTAATTCGTTATACGCCTCGTAAAGACTCCACCGCTCCTCAATTGCCGCCTCCGCTTCCTCCGTCATTTCCTCAACCGTCACTGACTTAGGCGCTGAAGAATCCGACATGGTCTCTTTGAAGATTTGAGCAAGAGGAAGAAGAGTGTGTGTAAGTCTTTTCTTTACTCTTCCTCCCCGTTCCTTTCCGCCATTGATTGAAATTCAGCAGATACGGCTATTTCAATTTTAAATATTTTTTCTCCATTTTTCTTTTTCTTTTAATGTTTTGTCAAAACTCAAAAGAAAAAACAGTAGTTTATGTATTCTCGCACGCGCATCCGTAGCGCGTTGGGTACACGTTTGAATAGTTCTCCGCTAAAGAAGAAAAAATATGCGCGTGAGGAGAGTGAGACCAATTAATTCAGTGGTAAGAAAAGTATTTATTTCTTGTTTTGTTCACACTCTCTTTTCGTTTACCAATAGACTCGTAGATAAATACATTACATATTCGTAACTAAAATCGCAGAGAGAAAACAGAAAAAGTGCTTTTTTTCTTTTTTTTTTTGTTTTTGTTTTTGTTTTGTGTGATTTAAAATCAACTATAGAGTACAAATTGTGATTACTGGATGAGATGCAAGATAGGGACTGGGGAAATGGCTTTTCTTTTTTCCTCATTTATTTTTGGTCACGTTTATGGAATGAAATGAAACTGGGATCAAATTAAAATAGTGACTTTTTATTCTTTATGACATGAAAAAATTAGGGGGCTATAGTGTTCAAAGAGAAATTGAATATGAATTTAGGGAACAAAACTGCCTTAGAAGCCAAAAGGAGACTTAGTCCGGCTTCCTCCTTCACCGTACTGCTCGTTCCATTTTCTCAATTCGTTCATCGTGGTTGCATCGTACGACACAGACGGGCTAACCTGCAATTTGCATTAATACTGTATCAGTATTTGACAAGAACAGGAAAACAAAAAAGAACCATGAAAACACAGATGCTGCTCTCTTTAGACATTGATGATCCAATCAAATACCTTAGCTTTAGACTGAATGAAGTCGTCCAAACTCAGTGGCCGTAGATCGGGAGCTGCACTCGCTACCGAACCCTGAGGAATCAACATTGCATAAGTGTTTACAAAATTGTATTCTGCAATCAAAAGAAATCGACCGTGCTGGTAATAAAGCAAGATCTTGCATGTCTTTTTTTTTTTTGTTTTACCTTGTTTTCTTCCTGTAACAATTCTTGAACAGGTCTGTACGCAGCAGCGATGCATAGATTCTGCGATTGCGAACCCGAAGAATAAGAGTCAGAAACAAGAAGTTTTTAATTGCTCTACAATACTCGAACTTGTAATGTAAACAAAACCTTTAGATCGCTTCCTGAATATCCTTCGGTTTCTTTTGCAAGTTTCTCAAACTCGAAACCGGTTTCAAGATTTTCTGGAGTTAAAAATATCTTCAAAATCTTCAACCGGTTTTCCGCATCTGGTAAATCAACATATATCCTAAAAACAGAAGCACCAAAAGAGAATAACAAAAATCGTCAATGAAACAAATGTTACTGTACGGAGAAATTAAAAACTCGGATTATGGTTTTTACCTTCTTGGTAGACGACGAATGACAGCGTCATCAAGATCGAAAGGTCGGTTGGTGGCACCAAGGATCAGTATCCTTTGGCTATCTTTTGACCTGAGCCCATCCCAAGCTGCCATGAACTCATTTCTCATTCTTCGGGTTGCCTCATGCTCGAAAGAACCACCACGAGCTCCCAACAAACTGTCAACCTACTCAACAAAACAAAAAGAACTTCAGTATCGTTCTTTAAAACATGTTGTCGCCCCATCATAAGAGTATTCCTCGTAAGTAGAAAAATGATATCAATAAAGATAAAACAATTTCTCACCTCATCGACAAAAATAATCACAGGCGCTAGTTTGCTTGCAAAAGAGAACAGAGCTTTCGTGAGCTTCTCTGCATCTCCAAACCACTGTACCAAACAATGGGCCAAATTGACATAGTCACAACCAATCAAATGCACGTCCCAGAAAAATACAATCGGCATTAACCACATACATTCATTCTATGACCGTTATTAAGTCGGTTGAAAATGTTTACAAAGTGAGATAATCGAGAATATCGATATAGTTTTAAGGCTTTATGTACCTTTGATGTAAGAGATGAGCCAGTTATGCTAATGAAGTTTGCTCCAGCCTCTGTAGCAAGCGCCTTGGCGAGTAGGGTTTTACCCGTACCAGGAGGACCAAAAAGCAATATACCTTTGCATGGCTGGAAAAAGAAAAGACTCAAGCCATCAGAAAAAAGCCAGCTTAAGGAATAGAAATAATCAGAGAGATGGAATATACCCGCAAGAGATTCCCACGGGTGAAAAGCTCTGGCCTTCTCATGGGAAGAATAACTAACTCATTCAATGCCTTCTTCACATGTTCGAGGGCACCGATATCGTCAAATTTGACCCCAATTTCTCCAGGAGCAACTACAGCTGAGACAAAATTGCTTTCAAACTCATCCTTTGCTATACTCTGCAAGAAAAGATCTCTGTTAAATCGGAGTATCCAACTTCCAGTTTCCAAAACAACAGACAGGGAGGAAACCAAACCTTCAAGCTATGTGAAGGCTTTCGAGAAATATCTTCTTGTGTCTTCAACCTTTTAATTGAGATCTCAATGCTACAAGAGAGGAAGAAAACAGTAAGATAAAATCAAACAAAAGATAATCATAGAGTTAGAAGATAAAGCCATGCCATTACCTTTCTTTAGGGAGAATCAGGCGGTCTTCTTTAATCGACGGGCTCGGACAAGAAGATAAATAATGGTTTCTGGCCCAGCCAACAATTTTCTCTGCCCCTGCAAATACAAAATAAACAAGTTTCTGAGCTCTATTGGTCACAACATAAGTGATTGGGACAAATAAGAGAAAGCGGCAGATATTAACTTCAATCACAAGGAACTGCATGCTATTTCAACTTATATAATCACAACATCAGCTATAAACTACCAAAAAAGGACACTCAGATCAAGGGAATGTGATAGATCTAAACATACACGCGCAAGTTAAAGCCTTGTCTAAGCTGTCTCCTAACAACCGGATTCTTGCCATTATAGCAACAAATGGCATACATAACATATAGTAAAGGCAAACATCATCCTCAATAAGCAGTTTTATCCATACACAACATTGCTAAGACATAACAAGCAAACACATACATAATAAACCAACATTGCTAAGACATAACAAGCAAACACATACATAATAAACCAGGTGTTTCATAGGAGTTACACACTTTGCTTTGTCAATATCACGCCTTCGGTGTTCACTTGGTACAAGTCTGTGCATAGTAACTCGTTTTCCTCAAGGGCCTGAGAATCAAAGTCAATGATTATGAAAAGGAACGTAAAAAATTGACTCCATTTCTCTAAAAGAGAATCAATCTAGGTCTGTCTACCTTAAGTATCTCATTTAAATTGCTCCGTGATATCACAATTTTTCTATCTTCTCCAAGTTGTTTGTTGAAAATTGTAAGGATATCTTCCTCCTGCACAAAGAAGGAAGAAAACAAGTACGAGTTTGTTAAGCAAGTTATGCAGGACAAAGAAATCTCCAGAAGCAGATAGCAGTTTGGCTATGTGGGCATTTGCTCCCGAAGGAGACTTGGAAAGATGTTTGTATATCTTTTTTCTCATATATCAAAGTCAAAAGTTTTCAAACAGCTTTTCTAATTTCTTCTCATGTCCGTAACCTGAGACGCATAGCACATATATTTTCTCAATAGACATGATCTTATCCTGACCAGGCTATGCAATCCTAACGTTATGAAAAAAGACATCGGCGCAATTTTCATCGGTTATCCACAATCATGTAAGAAAGTTATCGAAAGGCACAAGGCATACCTTAGGAGGAAGTACGTTCATAACATTAGTGAAGAGCTTGTATATCTCATTATCATCTGAACTTTTTCTTCCGCTGATTCCCTCAGTAAGACGCTTCAATGGAAGGGGCTGCAAGACACAAATGCATCAATGATAAATATTTTGGAGGACAGGAGCTAAAAATTATCGAATGCAGACCAGCAAATGGAAGTATTGTAATGTCAAGAAGGTGAAGCGAAACATGCGAGTTCACTTTCAGACATGTTCAAGATGTTGAATATCTTGATAGTGTTAGTAATTGATGTGCATATGAGACCCCAAGTTTTAAGAATTTACCACAATAAATAAGTAAAAAGATTCCATCATCAAATTTACTTTCATGTTTAGCTAACATACCAGTTTCGCAATGCGGCCAAAGTTTGGGAGTATCATCGTCTGTTCCAAAACAGGTAAAGAAAGATACAATTAATTTACTAATCAATAACAAAAGAAAAGCCAATGAGCAATGACACGTGAGAAAGGCTTACGAATTTCTCTCTCTCTTTTGAGGCTGTTTCAATCTTGTTCCGTCCGCAGATCATTACAACAGGACCTGACACTTTGTCAAACATTTTCTGAACTTTGTCTACAAACTCATTTCGTTTTGACTTGGGTACAGCTCTAGACAACCACCGGGACGAGTCTGGAAAATAGACAATAAGTGGTTGCGTGGATTGCAAAACCTACAAACAAAGGAAAACAATGGATACATGAGTGCATAGGTTGAGTTTCAACTAAATTTAAACTTAAGGGCACTTGCTACTGCTGGTCCTGGATACATAATCTGATCTGGTCCGTCGGAACATGTACACCGATAGCTGAAAAGCTACAACAAAAAAACCACGTAGCTTCCGAACATACCTCATTTAAAGCCTCCAAGGCAATGTAGCCATCTTCCGCCTGCATATCCAAATCATGCTTCAGGTCTTTAACTGCGCAAACAATACAGAGGTTAGCTACATTTACTTATGATGCCTATTGTCTACGTAGAGGATAATTTTCCAAATAGAAAACGATCACACATCAACCATATATAACTTTATGAAGTAAACATACCATCTATCCAGTGCATATGTAGCTTCTGAGACTGCTTTTTTGATTTCTTCTCGCTTCCCTCTGATGATGTATCACCTTCATTTTCAAATACGACCGCAACGCGGTTCCCATTCACCTCAAATATTTCTCCACGTTGTCCAGTAGATAATGGCCTGCAGGTATGAATTTTGGTTTTAGAGAATATTGGGCATCCACTATCCTTCATGCATAATATTTAACAAGCCATGGAAGTTTATCTCTTCCAGAGCTCTTTGAATTCAACAAATGTTGCAACAATATCAAACGCACATATGTCACATTTAAATAATTTATATCTTGGTTTATTTTCTCAAGCATGGTTAGAGAATAGATTCAGAAAAATGAATCAGTAAACTACCTGCGCTTTGCATCACCCTTCTTAGGAGGCCCAACATATTTTACTCGATCTCCTGCAAATTATGTAACCACAAACAAAAATAAGGAAAAGATGAAAAAATGACAGCACCGAGAATAATTTAATATCTGACAAATGAATGAAGAAAGAGTGAAAGGCTAATGAGAGAAAAACAACACAGACAAATCTGACTAGATACGATAAAAATTTACTAATTCGAACCTATTTAGCAAAATGATACAATCAAGTCTACCTAGCACTTATAATGATGAAGATGCCTTGTAAAGTTTTGATATTGGAGGTTACCTTTCCTTGCCGGTCGCCTGGGTTTATCAGAATTCTCAGCAGCTGTCGCTTCGCAAGCTCCACCAGCTTCTTGTAGTTCTTCCGCTACTAACTGTCACAATTCAGAGTAGGTAACCAAATATTCAGCAATTTCTGAAACTCGATAAATTGGAAATTCAAGAGGGGGAACAATGCAAAGAGTCATCATGAAGAACCAAATAAACCGAATTCAAACGGCAGGCATGGTAAAAACCTGCTAACTCATGATAACTCCAATAATATGTTCATAAAAATAAAAATATAACCAAGAATGAGAAAACTTCTATGACAGGGTCCAAAAGATCACATTGTCTACAGGGTACAGCAAAAAGAAACTCGTACCTTTCCAAACTCCTCAAGTTTTGGCACAATTTTTTTAATATCTTCCTCAGTAACCTCGAGACGAGTTTCCTCATCGTCACTCCCATCTGTTTTCGCTTCAGATTCGTCCTCGCTATGAGCTCCAGAATCTTCCTCAGCTTCAGACTCTGTCGTACCTTCATCTGCTTCCGCTTCCGCGTTCTCACCATCAGATTCAGACTCTTCATTGTACTCATCAGAAAAATCCTGATCCAGAGTCGAGAATGATTGTATAAATACACTAAAAAACAGAACGATAATGACGGCTTGTTAAAGACAAATTACTCATAAGAATCTCACGTAAGGGGCAAGAACGCTGCTGTCAAGAATCAACAGGGGAACTTGTAAATCTCGTGCAAGTGCTCGTACCATCCTCTCTTGGTAAAGTTCAGTGCCTGAATAAACATCAAATTCCTTATTGGTCATCTTATAATTTCCTCGATAATTATACTTTGATTAAAGAAGAGCAGCAACATCAAACAATAGTATGATTTTTCCAAGTAAATCACAAACCTGGAACACTCTGGAGCAATATTCTCCCACTTGAGGAATCTAAACGGGCACCATATACGGAAGTGGCATTCTTTTGTCTTATATGTGAGGCAACACATTCCACCAAAATATTTTTCGTGTGGTCGCTGTGAAATGAGCATGAGCAGAACCCATAAGCAGGAATGAAAAGAAAAACACTGTAACAGATAATGAAAAGAATATGTTGTAAGATTATTACTGGATATAGTAAGGGAAGGTCTCCCACGAAAGCTGTATCTTTTCCCAAGGTTGGACTCTCCTTAAGAACTCGTTTTTGAATCTTTCTCGTCTATTGAGGAGAGGTGACTCTTTCTTTTTGCATTCACTGGCAAGCTTCTCGTTATTGAGCCATTCTATTTGGTCCTGTTCTCCTAGCTGAGCATGAGAATCTAAATGCCCAACACCTCGACTACTTTTCTCCTTCCCGGTTTTTGCATCGTTTACGTCATTCCCTTTGTTCAAAGAGACATGTTTATCATCACTAGCGTTCCTTCCATCACCTTCAGAACTAAAACTACGCAACTGACTGTTCTTGGAAAATCTTAAACAATTTCCCGCGGAAACACTACCACCCCGCGGAGAAAACGAACGGAGGAGTGGCCCTCTTGTCAAATTTGCATTACTGGTGAAATGGTTCGTTAAATGATTTCTGAATCCGTAAGATCTGGACACCGTGTAGTCGCGAACGGCTGGCCTAACTACGTATTTGACTTGCTGCAATACCAAACCCCATCTCTGGTT
Organism: Sisymbrium altissimum; assembly: GCA_900406495.1. Lineage (NCBI taxonomy): Eukaryota > Viridiplantae > Streptophyta > Magnoliopsida > Brassicales > Brassicaceae > Sisymbrium > Sisymbrium altissimum. Next base: position 70,385 of record OVBI01000278.1, on the reverse strand, counting down.
CCTCTTTATTGCTCTAGCATACATCACAAAGCACCTTCTCTCAAATTCCAAGATTACTGCATAAAAAAAAAAAACAGATTTCATAAATTTAAAATCACTTGCAAGGTCGATTTCTTGCACCATCCAAACTTTATGCATTGCACATGTATATGCACAACCAAAACATTAATAAAGATCAATGCATAACATCTTAGTGCAACTCAACATATATTCTATAATACTTAAGGAAAATCACCTTCTCCTCTCACAAATTCATATCTAAGAAGACAATTATATTAACAAGAACAAGCATACATCAAAAGATACGCTTTAGCCGCAAATTGAAAAATCCCATGTAACAAAACGCAACGACATATGTGAATTGATAGAGAAAAGACGGTATGCTTTCAGCTATGCTCGAAAATATATTGCAAAACACGAACCTTTAACAGAGATGAACAGAGCAAGTTTTATTCATTCCCCAAAAGCTATAAGAAAATATTCCAATCACGCTTTGAGCAAATAGGGAATGGAAGAGCGAGATAAGGAGAGAGAGTAAAAATCCCCGACAGAGGAGAGAGAGAGAGAGACCGATCTAACTAGGTTCTTCTGGTTCGCGAGTTCGGCTTTCGTGATGCAGCGCTGTCGTTTTGAGTCAACATTGTTTACTTTTTTTTCATATTGATATGGGCCACATGCTACAGGCCCATATATAGAGTCGGCATTTTTAATACTGTGTTCTGACATAAACGCCCAAATAATGACACGGGCCTTTTAATATGGGCCACATTATTTAGGCCCATAAATAGAGTCGAATAGCTTAAATAAAAGCCCAAAGAAGTCGTCGAATTTTACAATCGTATCCATTTGAGCCGCGCTTATCTCGCAGACAGCTCATTCCAGAGAGAAACCTTTCGGGAAAAAAACGATCGAAACCCTAGGAGAGAGAAAACAAAACTCAGACGGAAGTAATGGCGGAAGCAAATCCTGGCCGTGGAGGCGGTAGAAGAGGCGGTGGACCAATGGATGACGACAAGTTGGTCTTCGAGACGACCGAAGGGATCGAGCCAATCACGAATTTCAATGATATGGGCATTAAGGAAGATGTACTTCGCGGCGTTTACGAGTACGGTTTCGAGAAGCCCTCCGCGATTCAGCAGAGAGCGGTTATGCCTATTCTCCAAGGGCGTGATGTTATAGCTCAAGCTCAATCCGGTACCGGAAAAACCTCTATGATTGCTCTCTCCGTCTGCCAAATCGTTGACACTTCTTCTAGAGAGTATGTTTTGGGGAAAAAGGGAAAAAAACCCTAATTCCAAGTTTTTAACTTTATTGCAATTTTCGGATTGTTGGATTTTGTTATTTTCTGATTTACATAATTAGGTTTTGATGCGTGTTGACAATCAGATCTTTACAATTTGGTGTTTCTAATTGCAGAGTTCAGGCATTGATATTGTCCCCAACGAGAGAGCTTGCTTCACAAACAGAGAAGACTATTCAAGCTATTGGATTACACGCTAATATTCAGGCACATGCATGTATTGGTGGGAAGAGCGTTGGGGAAGACATCAGGAAGCTGGAGAATGGTGTCCATGTTGTGTCTGGGACACCTGGTCGTGTCTGTGACATGATTAAGAGGAGAAGTCTACGCACCAGAGCTATTAAACTTCTGATTCTTGATGAATCAGATGAAATGCTTAGCAGAGGGTTCAAGGACCAAATCTATGATGTTTACAGATATCTTCCACCTGATCTTCAGGTAAAGTTTTACTGCTCAAAACGTTATTTGTTCCCTAACTCCTAGATTTGTTGGCTGTTATTGCGTTTGCTTTCTTATTTTCTCACTCTAGAGATTTGTATTATTTTAATTCTGTTTAAGGGTGTTGTTGAGTTGCTTGGTTGATCTGTATGAGAATGTTGGTAGCTATTAATTGTCGAATGAGTAGCTAAATTTTCATTAGTTGATTTCTCTAACTTAATATGCTATGTTTATAGGTTTGCTTGGTTTCTGCAACTCTTCCTCACGAGATTTTGGAGATGACCTCCAAATTTATGACGGAACCAGTGAAGATTCTTGTGAAGCGTGATGAGTTGACTCTGGAAGTACGTTTTTTCTTCTGCATCTGTATGCTTGTTGACGTTTAATTTTACAGTGGGGTCACACTCATTGTTTCACTGGCTAACTTTCCTGTAAAACCTTTTCAGGGCATTAAACAATTTTTCGTTGCTGTTGAGAAAGAAGAATGGAAATTTGATACACTCTGTGATCTTTATGACACACTTACTATCACTCAAGCTGTTATCTTCTGCAACACAAAACGAAAGGTAATCCTGGTGCTCATCTTAAGTTAAGCAACTGTGTCTGTACTTTTATTTGAAATGTTTTAGATGATCAGGTTTGTGAGTTTGTTTACGCTAAGCTTCTAGCACTGCCATCTTAACCTCATATGGAATCTTGTAACGTCCTTGGAAAATAGTACTCTTTTTTTACTATCTGTAGCTGTTTGCTCTTAAACGGAGTTGAAAACACAGTATGTACTCACCTGCAGATTTCTAGTAGATTGCATTGGCCATTCAGTGATGCAATATACATTCTTGATACTTTCTGAACTTTGCTTTCAATTATTGTGATAACTAGGTTTCTTGAGTTATGGTTTCTTTTCAGTATCTTGCTTAACTCACTCTATTTCTGGATTTGTCATAGGTGGATTGGCTAAGTGAAAAAATGAGGACTAACAACTTCACAGTTTCATCAATGCACGGTGACATGCCTCAGAGGGAGAGAGACGAGATCATGAATCAGTTTCGGTCAGGCGACAGTCGTGTTTTGATCACGACCGATGTATGGGCACGTGGGATTGATGTGCAGCAAGTAAGTCATTACTTATTCGCTATATCTTGTGTAGATAATGCAGGCAAAGTATTTAGCCTCCTCTGTATCGTAAGATTATGGTAGATGACATTAGAAACTTTCCTTCAACAGGTTTCTCTCGTTATCAATTATGATCTCCCCAACAACCGTGAGCTCTACATCCATCGTATTGGACGATCTGGTCGTTTCGGGCGTAAGGTAACTGATTTGTTATAGTTTCTGCATTGTTTCGTGTCGATTTATTTGTCAAAGCCGTGAATTCTGTTAACCCGGAAATACTGAATGGATATCTCTTTTAACCAACTTAACGGCCATTATTCTAGGGTGTTGCGATCAACTTTGTTAAAAGCGACGACATCAAGATCCTCCGAGACATTGAGCAGTACTACAGTACCCAGATTGACGAGATGCCAATGAATGTAGCTGATCTTATCTAAAAGACCGTGTCTGCGATTTTTTGTGATGGTCTTTGTGCTTTCAGTGAGAAGTATCTGAATGATAAAGTATTGTTCAGAGCTTGTATTAGATTATTGCACTATCTTATGATGCTCCACTCAACACCTACCCTCTTTGATGTTTCTTTGGAGTTTTCGTGGGTTCTTTTGAATGCTTAAACTCGCGTGTGGTGGTAAATGTTTAATGACTTGAGAAGCGATTTGGGTTTAGGTTTTGGTTTTCTTTTCCTCGTAATTGATTTTGGGGTTTTGATTGTGGCTCAAATCTCTCAGCTATCATTACTTGTAAGACTTATGATCAACACTTGGAATGGTTCATTATTTTCGTATTTTGTAAAACTTCTAGCGTGTTTCTGCAAAATCAATTTGACGCAATCAGACAAGAATTTGAGCTGAGTTATCATGTGGTCGGAAATATTCACGAAATAAAACGAAATCACTTAGAATCCGAATTATACGTCGGACATAAAGCCATCAGTTGGTAAGCCTTGAACAAAACGACTTTTTAAACATTCTGTGTTTTGGTTCTCTCTCGTGATGTTCGTCTGGTCCACTTACCAACTTGACACAAAACGACCGTCGTTTTGTTCGTTGAAATCAGCGAAACTCAACTTTCTCTTTGCCGCTGATCTCTGATCTCTACTCTCTACTGGTCAAATCATTGGAGATAGTAAGTTTGATTGACGTCAAACGTACGACGCGAATCTGGTGATCGACGATGGAGAACAATACGGATGTCTCCTTTCATGATTTCCTGGAGCGGATGCGTAAGCCCTCCGCCGGCGATTTCGTTAAATCCATTAAAAGGTTTTTCCTTTTTCTCACTCTCTTTCCTTTTTCGGTGCAGATACGTATAATCGTGTGTTTTATTTACGATCTTCCTCTTAGCTTCTATTTGCAATGATACATGTGAGCTAGATTTGTACTGATTTGAGGTCTCACTCCTTTAATTTTCCGGACAAAGTCTGTGTGATGATCACGTTATTAAGTTTAGTTGACTTGCTAGAAAAAAAAGATTTCCTTTTGTGACAGCAAAATCTTATGCTTAGATCTTTTCCATTGCAGTTCCATAGTTTAGGATAGGTGTTTTGTGGTATACATTACTGTTTTGTCTTTGCCTTCATAAAACAGTGTGTGTTGCAGTTTCATTGTTTCATTATTGAACAATGCGCCGGACCCAGAAAAGGATTCTGCTGCAGTTCAAGAGTTCTTTTCCAAGATGGAAGCTGCTTTCAGGGCTCATCCACTTTGGTCCGGTTGTTCTGAGGAGGAATTGGATAGCGCCGGAGATGTCAGTATAAGTATTCTGATTTATTTTTCTGTATGGATTGTTTGCCTCTTCTTGCGTAATTCATTTCCTCCTTTTTATACACAGGGTCTAGAGAAGTATGTCATGACAAAGCTATTCCCCCGTGTATTTGCTTCAAACACGGAGGATGTTATATCTGATGAGAAACTCTTTCAGAAGATGTCGTTGGTTCAACAATTCATTTCTCCGGAATATTTGGATATAAAACCAACTTTTCAAAATGAAACATCGTGGCTGGTAAGCTAATCTTGCTCGCAATAGTGTTCCATCTTCTTGTTTTAATGTTCTTTACCTGTGATATTTTCCTCTCTCCTTTCGGCAGCTAGCCCAAAAAGAGCTCCAGAAGATAAACATGTACAAAGCTCCGCGTGATAAGCTTGTGTGTATCCTTAACTGCTGCAAAGTGATAAATAACTTACTGCTAAATGCTTCAATTGCATCAAATGAGAATGCACATGGAGCGGACGAATTCCTTCCTGTTTTGATTTATGTTACAATAAAGGTATGGCGATTTTGTTATTTGAAACCATTGAGTCATTTGTAGTGCATGTTTTTGTTTCAATTATGCAACTACGTCTACCAGTGCTTATTCTTTACTTTCTTTTCGCAGGCTAACCCTCCACAGCTTCACTCAAACTTGTTGTATATACAAAGATATAGGCGTGAATCTAAACTTGTCGGCGAAGCTGCGTACTTCTTCACAAACATACTCTCTGCGGAGTCTTTCATCTCAAATATTGATGCAAAATCCCTATCAATGGATGAAGCTGAGTTTGAAAACAACATGGAATCTGCACGGGCACGGATTTCTGGTTTGAGCAACCAATCTTATCAACACAGCACTGCACCACCCCCTCGTGACGAGTCCACTGCTCATAAAACTCAAATGCTGAATCCCAAGAGAGAAAACACTCTTTTCCAATCAAAGTCGTCTGATAGTCTCTCTGGAACCAGTGACATACTCAATCCCAACAGTGAAATGCCAATGAAGAAAGTTGAATCCATTTTTGATTTGGAAAATAAGGGTGCTGCAACGCTTCTGAAGGATACCGAGGCAAGCAAAACCTTTCAAGAATATCCGTACTTATTTGCGAGTGCTGGTGATTTGAGGATAGGAGATGTTGAAGGCTTGTTAAATAATTATAAACAGCGTGTTTTCAAATATGTGTGCCTTTCGAAAGGATTGGGTGGTGCAACAACATCTTTAGCTCCATCAAGTCCACCCTTGCAAGCATTATCCGGTTTTGATACGTCTAAGGAATCTGAGGATCATACGGCCTCATCTTCAGATGTAAGAGAAACTGACAGGAGCGTCGATGATCTGATCCGAGCTCTACAGGGTGAAGGGGAAGATGTTGATAAGCTCTCAGATGTAAAACAAGAAGAGCATAGCGCAGTTTTGGCAGAAGAAAAGGATGAAGGAGATGCCAAAAACATTGATTTGTGATGATGGAAGGTCCAAAGAGTGAGGGTGTCAATTCTAGTACCCGACCTGCAGAAGATGATAATTTTGGTTCCGAAGATTCAGTTGCAGAAGCTTCTAAGAATTCAGAATGACCCATCACAGCGGTGAGACTCCTCTTGTTTTGGATCAGTCCTTGTTGAGAGAAGAAGGATCATTCGATGGGGGAAGCAGATGTCATCAGATCATAGTAAAAATGTTTTACTCTTTGGTTCAGTGTTACCTCTGTGTGAAGTAACATCCATGTTGTAATTAGAAAACGCATGTACGTTATTTATTCACTTACACTCTTTTTTCTCTATTTTGATCGCTTGAAACTTATATGGAGAAATTCAAATGAGAAAATATTTCTCTTCTTGAAGGAAGTTGTCTCTCAGTTGCAGTTTCTACATCTTTTCATGCTATGAAGGAAAAAACAAAATCGAGTTGACTTAACAAAAAACAAAAGAAGATTTCATCACATTATACACGTGGCAGGCACAAACATAGCTCTCCTCTCTCAACCATTGAACCGGTAAAATGCGATATCTCTGGGTAAATTGATCTGTTAAACCGAACCAACCAAGAAAATCGGAACACAGACATCGAAAGGAGGAAGAAGACGCGACGACTGAGTGAGTGAGCGGTTTTCCGATGGAAACTCCGGCGCTCCTCCTCCTCCTCATCCTTCTCCTCGCCTTCGTATCCATCATTCCTTCGTCAAGCGGTCATAGCGAATGGGATAGCCTCACGGAGAAAAACTTCTCTTCTCAGATCCGTCTCCACTCTCACGTCCTCCTCTTTGTCATCGCTCCATGTACTCTCTTCCTCTCTTTCTCGCGTACCTTTGCATAGTTTGCGTATAAATGTACTTAGGATGACTCTGATCGGACAAATATGTAGACGCCTTTTGCTCAAATCATTCATTCCCATTGATTGAAAACTCTGAAGCCTAATTTCAATTCTACATGTGGAGTTGCTTTCAGTGTCTCACTCATTCTCTTATTTGGTTTAAATTGCTGATCTTCTAGGGTGTGGGGAGTCTAGAGCCCTTAAGAATGAAATAACTCAGTTGGTTAAGAGTAGTGAGGAGTTTAGCTCGCTGAAGCTGATGACTGTATACAGAAATTCAGAGAAGACGCTAGCACAAGCTATTGGTGCTACCAACGGGATAACGATTTTGTACTATCACCATAGTGTGCCTTACAACTATCACGGGAAACTCCGAGCGTCAAATATATTGTCATCTGTTCAAACTTATCTGACATCTTCTCCTGAAGAGCTCCCTCTCAAACATTTGAAGTCTCCAGAGAGTTTGAAAGATTTCCTTGAGTCATCTGACAAGGCTTTGCTTGTGTTCGAATTTTGCGGATGGACAAGTACACTTCTGTCTGAGTTGAAGAATAATGTGACTGAAGATAACCTTTGGCATGGTGAGTTTGATTTGCGTGTCAAGGGATAGACCTGATCTTGTGAGATCATTTATGTTTATTATATGATTTGACTTGTAAGGAGCTTTCTTGATCTCCTTATCGATTAGGTTAGTGCTTTGTTAAGGTGTGTGAACTCTATAGAGTATTGGATCTTTAGAGTTTAGAGTAGTAAGTTTTCCATTTAAGATCTTTAGCAATTGTGCCATTTCTTCGTAGTCTATTGATGTTACAGTGTGGCTAGTCATTCTCAGGATTGGATCCCTTGATGTAGAAGCCTAAGAATCTATCAGATTATCTGTATTTTGGCTGTCACTAGATTACTTTCTCCCAGTGCATTGGTAATCTCCTGATATGCATTTGGTTACCTTCTTCAATCTTTAAAATATTGTGCGATGTCAATAATGGGATAGGATCTGTAGTACTGTTTATCGAAAGCTCGAATGAATCTCTTAGACATTCTGATTCCAACTCTGCAGGAAACTTCTCCAAAAAAGTAGAAACTGACCGAAGGATAAAGCTAAGAGGAAAAAATAACCAGAAGGTGGCTGGTAGATTCTCACTTTTATGTTTAGACCATGTTGATATGTTTATTGTTTGTGTATTGCCTCCATAATGTGTAATTTTCTTCGTGCTCTAGTAGCAGACCATGCAAAATGGAAACTGATGTGTAGACTCCAAAGCGGGTTTGGTAGAGTTCCTTGGCTTGAGGATTTTAGCTATGTCAATGATACTGCTGCTTTGCAGGAGAATGACAGAGCCACGCGGGGTTTTGGACAGAGATGTAACCATGAACAGTACGAGCTATTCAGTTCATTCGTCTCGAAATTGATTGCCACCGCAAAAGAGTTTTCTCTGCCTCCTGAAAGGCAAAAATTTGGTCTGATCACAGAAGAATCAATGGCTTCATCTTTTACTATTGGAGCATCTGATTCGTGGGCAGCGGTCCTTCAGCTGGCAGGATGTCCACATTGTTCAAGGATTCTCAAGGCCGGGGATGACATTCAGAGACTCCTAAAGATTGAAAATCCCATAGTCACAGAGGTATGATTCTCTTTATGTCCATATGTTTAGTTGATTTTGCATATCCAGGTAACATTATCCTACTTGTTGGGGAGATATACATGTAGCTAGATGAGTGTGTAACTTGCTAAGTGGGATTGTGTGCCTGCTTTATTTATTGGTAGAAGCCACCTCTTGAAATCTAGAATATAAAGGCTGTGGAGTTTTTCATTTCAAAAGAGATGTTGCTTCCATATAATTCGAGATTTTGCTTCCAGATATGAATCTAAATCTGGTTTTGGGTTTTACTTTGTATAAAGTTTCTGTTTGTTATTTTATCTGTCAGGGTATAGTGTGCTTAGAACTGGGTTTTTTTTTTTGGCTTTCTATGCATTGATCTTCTTTGTTAAACTGATTATGTTTTACTCCTGACTCCACTGACAGTATATCTATAACATGAGACGGCCATTTGTCATCAAAGCAAGATCTCTATGTTGTTTGAGTCGATACAATTTGAAATTTTAGTTGCATTTCTGTTCGTTTCGTTGATGTACTAATTACTATACTTCCAGTGCCCCATGTAGACTAAGCTTATATAGTTGTGACCATTTAAAAGAGTCCATTGTGCCTTACAACATCAATCATCTTTGTTTTTCTCATGTAGCTGGAGGATAACCGGCAGGACTACGAGTCATCTTTACCTGCAAGTAAGCCGTCGGTTATTCTTTTTGTGGATAGATCAAGTGGCTCCTTGGAAGACAGGAGGAAGAGTATGAAAGCACTTCATACTTTCAGAGAGGTAGCTGCACAGCATAAAGTGTCTGGCATAATAAACTGGGGGAATGATATTCAGTCTGAGAACTCCGTTAGCCAGGCTGATGAAGAATCAGGATCCATGTCACCTCAGAAAACTGCCGGGAAGTTTAAGAAAATTAAGCTAGAGAATAAGGTTTCTTTTGTGATTATGGATGGGGATACAAATGTAGCCCTAGATACAATAGCTTCAGGAATCGAAGGCAGTTCCCTGCAGGAGATACTGACCAATCTTATTCACAGAAGAAAAGAAAAAAAATTGAGCTCGATTGCTAAGGATGTTGGTTTCCGTCTATTATCCGATGATGGGCACATAAAACTACTGGATGCATTACCATCTGAAGCAGAAGTTATGTCTGGTGAAGACACATCTTCATCATCTGCAAAAGGTTCCAGTGAAAGTTCTCTTCACCCTAAAGATGGAGATGTGCAGCGCAGGGTCGGTATGAGTTCGGAGGAAAAAGACGAAATGAAACCTTCTGAAAGTGAATCATCCTCCGAAGACGATAAAGAGCAGGTTTCTACAAACAGAAGTGAACAATTAGTAATGGCAGAAACCGATAAGACTGGGGTTTATAAAACAGAAAATGTTAAGGGAAAGATCAAGGTATCGTTGCACTCGGAATCATCGAAGGAAGATCTAGTACATAGTTTCACGGGTTCATTTTTCTTCTCTGACGCAAATTATGCGTTGCTTAGGGGTCTGACTGGTGATGTAAAGATTCCATCAGCAGTAATAATTGATCCTGCTTTACAACAGCACTATGTCCTACAAGATGAGTTAGCATTCAGCTATTCCTCACTGGTCGACTTTCTTCATGGATATCTCAATGGAAGTCTATCACCTTATACACGGTCTGAATCGACTATTCAAAAGCCTAGGGAAGCTACAGTTCCACCTTTTGTGAATCGGGATTTTCACGAGGCGGATGCTATTCCGCGTATCACAGTCAATACGTTCTCCCAAATGGTTCCCGCATGGAATCAATCCAGTGGAGAGAAGGCTCCCTGTCCTTTGTGCCAGGACGTTTTGGTCCTTTTTAGCAATAACTGGTGTGGCTTTTGTCAGAGGATGGAGCTAGCTCTGCGCGAAGTATACCGATCACTAAAGGATTATAAAGCGATTATACAAGGAGTATCCAAGACCAATCAAAGGCTTTTTAAATCAGGTAAATAAATCAGGACTAGTATTTACCCCTATCCTGGATATATTGTTATACGGAAAGTGAAATGGACATATATTCAAACTTTCTTCATTGTCTTCTTCTGTTGCTTTTTCTCTTCTGAAGCAGAGACACCATTGATCTACTTAATGGACTGCACGTTGAACGATTGCAGCTTGATCCTAAACTCAGTAAATCAGGTACTTTTCATGATAGATTGTCTGAATCTAGTCTGCTTTGTTTCGCACAAAAAAAAAAAAGTCTGCTTTGTTTTATTGATTTTAGTATTTGCATATCACAGTAATGTCCTCTCAAAATACATTTAGATATTGAGAGTTTATTTATACATCATAGTCTTATTTCCGAATCCAGAATTCACTCGCTCTTTGAATCTGTAACGTTGCAGAGAGAAGTGTATCCTTCTGTGGTGTTCTTTCCAGCCGAGAGAAACAAAGTAATATTATATGAAGGGGAGACGTCTGTAACTGACATAACAGAGTTTCTAGCTCGACATGCAAATAACTCTCGCGAGTTTTTCAGTAAGTCAACATCTGCATCCTTGTATATTCACTTGTTTACACATATATGCTAAATATAACCTCACTGACTCAATTTCCAGAAAAATAATATAAAAAGGAACATAGTTCTGCAGGACCTTAATATGCTTTGCAACTAGTGACCCTGTTTTTTCGTAGTAACTTGTTTTCTTTCAAGCTTAGCTGGTAGTGAAAATAGGCTGTTGAGATTTTTTTATACTTGTGTTTTAATCAAGCTTGTGAAGATTTTAAGCCTAAACAAAGCAAGTTATGAATCTATCTGTGGCAGGAATCATTCCTACTGTGTCTGGAAAAGGAAGAAGAAACTCAAACAAGCTCGATCAATCTTCGTCATCGGTAAACAATGACGTGGATAAACTTGTTGAGGTCGTTGTAAGTAACAGAGATCCTCCCGAAAGAGAGGTAAACCATGATCAGGTCAATTCCCAATCGCCTCCAACGCACTCGGTCAAACCCGCTGCTCCCAAAGTGAAAGTTGGTACAATCCTGGTTGCTACAGAAAAGCTAGCTGCCACTCCACCGTTTGCGAAATCAAAGATTCTGATCATAAAAGCAGGCCGCGAATCCGGTTTCATGGGTGTAATCTTCAACAAACGGTTACGGTGGACATCGTTCCCGGACCTAGACGGCGGCGAAACAGCCGAGCTCTTGAAAGAGACGATTCTATCGCTTGGAGGTCCAGTCATGGATCCAGAGAACCCGCTTTTGGCTCTGAGCCGAGAGGGAGACTCCTCCACAGATTTTGAACTCTCACCAGGCGTGTATTTCCTTGATCAACAGTCCACTGCCCGTCGAATCAAAGAGTTGAAATCTAGAGATGTGAATCCAAGTGATTATTGGTTTTTCTTGGGGTACTCAAGCTGGAGTTACGACCAGTTGTTTGATGAGATCGGTCTTGGATTATGGGATGTTGATAACAACGAGCTTGACTTCGCTTGGCCTTGAAGCAGCTTTTTGCATCTTGTATCCTCATGTCACGCGATATACATAGCAATGTGTTCTTTTGGAAAGAAGAATTTTAAAAGTTTGAAAAGAATAGAAGATAGTAAAAAAAAACCATTATGTGGGTAGAAAAGATATGTTGGTAGTAACACTTTAAAATGTCTTCCTTACAACAGATAGATTTACTTATATAGCTTCCTCTTGCATTTTTTTCCTGAATTATGTTCAACACTAAAAACTCGATATTAAACCAGTTTACAAATAAATAAATAAAGTAATAATAGACACAAAGTCATTCATCTCTTTTCTTCCCAGTCTTGGACTCCAAGTAGCAAACCTTATCCTCGGCTCGGGATCAGGAAATGCTAAGAAGGCCTGTCGGTGAGTTACATGAGCCTGAATATGAGCCATGGATGCAATGTATAAAGGCGACCACATCCTGACACCAGAGAGACTATTGAGGACCTTCATTGTATTACCCACATTAGTCTTTTTTTTATACATTTGTAAATTTGTTTATGAGAAAGTTACACGTCACGCGCCAAAAAAGACGTGTGGTGGTGAGAGTATATATATATAACGGATAAGGTTTGGTGACAATTTGGTTTTTTTCAGACGAGAGAGCTTCTTTCTGGAGAATCATCTCATCCTCATCCATGGCGGAATCATCCTCTCTACGTTGTTTGGTCTCACCAAATCTCCTGAATACGAACAAGAAAGTTGCTCAACGCCGCCCTCATCTCTTTCCTATTTCTTCTCTCTCAAGGAAACAAGAAGCTTCTTCTTCGGTATAGTATATAGTATTATTACTTCTTCTCTGGCTTCTACTTTCTATTGTTCTGGCTTAATTTGATGCTTCCTTTTTTTTAATCCAAACCCAATACCTTACGCGAATACAGGCTGCAATTAATGGAGGAGTGAGCTCAAGAACAGTGAAGCGTCTGATAACTTTATCTCCTTCTGAAGGAAAATGGAATGGTAGCTGGAACACTCACTACAATGTCTCCCTGCGTGATCTTCACCTCCAAGATCTTGTTGAAGATGGCCCTACCACCAATCCCCGTGTCGCCGTCGATCTCTCTGTCCAAAGGGTATACATTTTCTCTTTACCCTTTTCATTCACTATGGATCGTTATTCCTTTTTCTTCGTCAATCTTATTCTGAGCTTAGATTTGTGTTTAACGTGTTATAGTGACAGTTTTTGAACTAATATTAGGGCCTGAACTTTCTTGTCTCCGCAACCAAAATCATATAGTTATTATCTTTTATTTAGGTTTGATAGTGTTGTTTCTTTTCTAGCACGCAAGCATGGGACTTTCAGTAGATGGAAGAATCGTTACAACTTTCTCAAGAAAGTGCAGCATTTGCTCCTCTGCTTATCCTCGACTGGTATAACTGTTTCATTCTAAAAAGTGAAGGCATCTAAGCAAGAAAAAAATCTGTTTTGATGAAATATCTGTGACCAGATCGATACAAATTTCACGGTCTGGATCTTACCATCAAGTCGGGAAAATCGAGCTTCGCAACTACCAGATATTGGTGGCGATGATCCTTCCGTGAGCCCTCTTGGAACCTTCTAAGCTCTCTACTGCATATTCTATCTGCATTTCAATAAAAGATGAAATGAGTAAAATCTCTGTTTCGGGCAGGTTATATATGTGAGACCTGGATATGAAGCTAACCTTGATTCCCTTGTACAAGACACTATCCGGCTCACAACTTACGCCAAAGTAAGATTTAGCTAAAACCCATTTTTGAGATTTCAGATAATGCATACGCTTCAAAATCGCGGTTCACTTTGCTCTTAAACCACCTGCTACTGAATCTTGGCTTCATGAATCTAGTGTGTCGAGTCTAATTGTTTCACTTAAATTGTCATTTGATTATAGGATATATGCTCGGATTCCTGCGAAAAGTCGGAACCTACACTGCATTGTAAGTAACAATGTTTTGGTTTTGTTTCTCCATTTTCACATGACAAGTTTGTAAATTGTTCATAAGGATTAAAGAGTTTTTGGTTTCTGAATTGCTTTTGCAGATGTTGGTGAGACAAATACAGCTTCTGTTCATAAGAGATGGTCAAGACTACTTGAGCTTAAGAAGAAGTAGAAACCATTAAATCTTTGAATCTTGTTTATCAATAGTCTCTTACATATTTGATACTGTTCATATTCAAATTATACACAAAAATAAAAGAAAGGCTTCGACTTGGGACAATGTAATGCTTTTATTTATAAATGTTATATGCTTCTGGTTTGTGCAAATCAGTGACTGAAATTGTGAATAAGAAAGCTTTAGCAATTCAGCTTTTTAATTTTGAAATTCTTTGGTACAAATGATTCTTGAGGTTTTATAACACTAAACCGAGAAAGAAGATACAAATCCAAAAAAGTAGAGTTGGGTTTTAGTTCCTCAGTCCCTCTTTTTCTTGCATTTGCTTTCTCAGGTTTCCAAGAGGTCCGTACCCTTTATCCTTCTCTTCACTGCCACAATCACACTTCCTCTTATTCAGATTCGCACCGCACTTCAAGCACATTCCTTTACATGCAGAATCGCATATTGCGTTGATGGTGATCTCTAAATGCACCAAGTCTCTTATATGCTTTGAGATATCTATTTCTTTCACCTCAGACGGAAAATGGAGCTTATCCTCCCAATCTATCCATGAATCATCATCATCATCCTCATCTTCTTCTCTGTCATCCGACAAACCAGAAAAGGAATTGGCTTTGTCATTACCGAATGTGAATCCTAGATCAATGACATCGGGTTCTTCAACTGGCTCTTCGGTTAGTAATAGCGAGAAGTTGGAGAAGATGCTCTCACCTGCTGGCTCACCGCATCTTCAAACACATAAACCAGTAAATAACAATGTTGATACAATGACAAGACAGTAAAGAAGCTCTGATGAGTTCATAAGAAAGCACCTGTTGCAGCCAAGCGTGATAACAGTCCTGACGATCCCATCAAGTCTCAGCTTCTTCTTCTTCCTTATGACATCAACCGAAACTTGAACCGGTGTGCCGTCTGGATAATCCTTGACGTCCTTTGTCACTCTTAATCCCATTGCAGAAGCTCTCGTCTTCGAGACCTCTGTTGACAATCTCCCCAACCCAAGCCTCTCTAAAGTGGTGCAGTATTCCACATGCGTGACTGAAGCATTTCTCTTATATATAACCGAACCTTCCCAAGGCGACCCGGTATCCTCCACGTCTTCCTGATCTTCCCAATCAATATCTAATGTGCTGTTCTCTGTAAAAGACTCCGGACTAACTAATATCCGACTCTTTGCTATCCTACGAAGCTTATGCGGTTCTGTGAACACGTAATTGATGTGCTTCCTGATACCGGTGGTGAAAGTAGGGTAACTGACGGAAGAACATAGAGTTAAGGTACTTGTTTTGAGTTTCAGAAAACTTGGACTTGACCGTTTGGTCTGAGGCAAGGGAGCTACACAAGATGAGGAGCAAACCAGAGACATTTTCACAGCACACAGCAGGAGACAATTCTATGAAGGTTTATCAAACGATCATACTAAAATATGGAGTAAAATAGACACACAACTTCCAGTAGGATTGTCTTTGTTCAGCTTGAAACAGAGATAAGACAGGAATGGGGAACAAGTACACAATAATCAAGCACCAACTTTCCCCACCTGCAAGAAACATTTGTTGATGCAGTGAATAAAAAAGACAGTAAGGGAATTAATCTAAAGCTATAGCCAAAAATTTCGGTATTTTATTTTCCATAATTCTTTTCCATCAGAGCTAATATTTACTATAGGAACTAGAGTAATTCGAGCTAGGCATTTTGACGAACACTTGCTATGCACCATCTCATATACTGATATACATAAAGGTCAGACCTTTCTAGTTCCAATTTAACCGCACAGAGAAATTATCGAAAGCTTTCAAATTTTCGAGTACAAAAGAGAAGCGAAGGATTAAAATACGAAATTACTTACAAAACAAAAGAGCTTCTCGACTGGGTTCGTCTTTTTTTAATTTTTCTGTCAGAAAGGGAGCTTCTGCTCGGAAATGGCTTCCTCGTCTATCCTAAAACCCCACCCAATCAGCTCCTTACTCGGTCTACTTCGGTTCAAATATCAAAACTTCCCGGTTTATTCCAACCAAACCAAATAAGTGACAATTCGTATTTCTACTGTTGAGATTTGTGTTATGCCATGGCATGATCTCCCAAAGCCGGTACAAACGAGAAAGAAACCTTAATTCATCTCTAACAGAAGTCTCAAAAGCAAACCCAAATCTCAAACTCTAAAATCCATTCAAACCATAAGTCAAACAACAACAAGAAAGGAATTAAAAAAGCAAGAAACAACAACAATAAGCATCATCAAAGACACTACTACCACTGAAATTAGGAAACACAATAGCAGACAAGTTGCATAACAAAAGACACACTACCACTCATAATAATAATCTCAACCCATTGCTTAATCTGCCTCGGCGTAAGCGGTTTCGAGATGAGCTTGCTCTGCTTCTCTAACTTCTTTCTCAGTCTTTCTTCCTTTCTTCGACTTGTAGTACACACTCATGAACGTTCCAACAGCTCTGTACTTCTTGCGGCAATGCTCGTACAAGTCAGCATCGAACATCCTCCAGAAGCTCTTCTCGTCGAGCTCAGACACAGCGTACTGAGGCTGGAAACCGTGGTTCTCGATCAGCCATTTCTCCATCTTGCGCACAGCTTCTGATCCGTCAAACTCCTCGCCTCTTAGGACAGGACCTGGTGCGTAGTAGACTCCAACATCAGTGTACATCTGAGCATCTTCTGTGTCTCCTTGTCTGTTCTCGTACTCAAAGCCTGGTTCGGGGTAAATCTGTTGCTTGATTGGTGCCTTGTAGAGCTTGTGTGGGCAAAGCCAAATTGGATACACCTGCAAATGAACATAGAAAAGAAGAAAGCCAAACAACTCATGAGTTTTAATGGGGCTGGGCATATAAAGTATCAATCATGAAAAGGAGAATTTTTAGCTAAAAGATGGATCAATAATGAAAAAGAGCTTTTACTTTACCTCCATTTCACGGTGGACCCATTCGAGGGCATCGCCAACCTTGTAAAGGGGAACAAGCATGTCCTGAATAACATGCATATCATGGTAATAGTTTCTGATAGCTTCACCTTGGGTGGCCTTAAGAAGAGAGACCTTTGGGGGCATCAACCAACCAAAGAGGAACCTAAACCAGAACTGATCACCAAAAGGAAGGATAAGCTTCCCTTCCCAGTACAAACACCTTGTGTGCCTGTGGTAGTATTCACGAGTAGGGATGTACTCAACGAACTGTCCCTTCTTCAGCGCGGTCTGTGCGTGCTGGTAGAACCACGGCTTGAACCACCATCCCACATTGTTGATCTTGTTCCCTTTCTTCTTGGCCTCTTCTTTAGATGCGTATGTCCCAACCATCATCACACCTTCTGTCGCATTGTAAACCATGCCTTCGACGAAATCAGGAATCTTTGACTTGTCTCCGTCTTTGGGCGCGAAAGAATCCATGTACCCTTGAGCTAAGGTCTGAAGATCTCCCTTGACTGGAATGTACGTGAGTCTCATGTACTCCTTGACCGGTATAAGCCTGATCTCGGCGGCAACGAGAAGCCCGAGCGTTCCTTGCGACCACGGGATGGCGTAGAAAAGATCAGAATACTCGTTATCCTTAGTGGCACGGACAAGTTCCCCACCCGCTAGAACGATCTCGTAAGCCTCAACGGTGTCAGCAAACAAACCGTAGAGGTGAGAGCTTCCTTCAATACCATATCCATTAATGAGTCCACCGACCGTGAGATCGTCGAGCTCAGCAACAACAGCGAGAGAGAGGTTCATAGGGACGGTGGCACGGGAAATCTGTCCCATGTTGACAAGAGGCTCCACTCTAGCAATCATCTTCTCCTTGTTGATCTCAAGGATGTTGCGGAACTCGCCCAAGTCAACCTCGAAATGGCGGGCTCTCTTGTAGTCAACGTTCCTCATTCCCACGGCGATCCATGGCTTACGCGCGGTGCAGACCAGACCGTCCTTGGCTGCGTCCCTGTCCTTAAGCCTTTTGATGACTTTCATGACATTCTGGTCGTGCTCCTTTCTGCGCTTCTCGTAGGATTTGGACTCCGACCACATGTCCCCAAGGTAGATGAGGAAGTAGAGTGTGGCTGAGATTGGAAGGACGACGAAAATGACAATGATCCATCTGAACTTGACAAAGTAATCAACCCAGGTCTTCTTTCTCTTCGGCCTTACAAGCGGTGCCTGAAGATCCGACATTTTCGCGGACACTTCCTCACTGCATCAAAACAAACACACCGTTGTAAGTAAAGAAAAGCATCCTCAGAAATTAACCAAAACAAGATCCATTACTGTACAACTCAATGAGGCTCATGAAAATACAATTGAGAACTTGTGTGAAAATACATGTTTTTTTGTGTCTAATCAATAAGTGTGAACTCTATGGAAACAGTAATCTACTGAACAGAAAGACAAAAGACAAAGAGACATGAAGTGTGAATTCTATTAATAACAATGGTCGGACCAAACTGATACACTTGTTGAAAGGACAAGGAGACAGAAAGTTCTGGGTTTGGTTCTAGTCCTTAGATCTACACATCTAGTCTTCCTACAAAGCCACAAAACGCATCAACGTCTGTTTTTTACCCCCAAACAAAAAAATGTTGAGCAAGTTCTGAAATTTAGCTTGGAATTCGGAGATGGTTCAAAAATTGTTAAGTAACGAAAAGATAAAACCACGTGGTTGACTTTGTGGTATGTAGCAACTATCAACAGACTTCGAGAGATCTAAGTAACGAAAAGATAAAACCAGCGACTGAGAGAGAAAGAGATTACCTGAAGGATCCAAAGGCGATAGAGAGAGGATGAGGAGTGAAAGTGTCCGAACAGTGAGAGAGGATTGTCTTTATAATATAAGAAAGAAAAAAAACGAGCCTGATTGACTTGTATTTATCGAACAAAACAAGGTAATTTTCTCATAAGTTTTAACAATTTTGGTGAAATAAATTAATATTTAAAATGAATCAAGTAATATTTAAATGATACCAAATACTTATATTGGAAACTATACATTGTTAGTTGGGGTTTTTTTTGTTAATTATGTTTTGATGGGATGCTGTAAGTGGTTTTTAATTTTCTATTTATTATTGCAGATTTGATTTTAATTGTATTTTTAGTTATTATTATTGCAGATTTGATTTTAATTATATTACCAAAACATCACATCACATGTCTTAGATATATATAAGAAACTTTTAATGATAGAGTCTATCACACACAAAATATAACAAAGCATGAAAAGTAAACTAAAAATGATGTTCTATTAAAAATAATTATATTCACATAAATTTATACTTTTTTAATTGATTTCTTTTTTAATTTTTCAAGTAAATAATTTTAATATGGTTTTTGGCTAAAATAGTTTTAATATGGTTTATCTATATCTTCACAAATATAAGTATTTTATGTTCATTTTTCTGAAACGATTACAATAAGAATAGATATGTAATATGTTTTTTAGTACCAACAAACAAAAAGGATAACAAAATAGATCATTACATGATACCCTTACAACAAATTTTGCAAATTAGAAGTTTACAGTGACAAACAATTGCGAATAAACAACGGATAGTTACAACGACAATTAAATAAAAAGGCAAAATTTGATTATACACCTTTACGGATTTTACAGATGATAAGGACTAGGAATTGACAATTCCATTGTAGGCCAAGGGTATTTATTTCTCGTCTAAAAAAGTCAATATATCCAACAAATTGAAAGTTTTCTTACAACGGTAACTCATCTCCATATAGAATAATTATATCTTTGCTCAGCAAAAAGATAAAAATATATACTATCTTTTAGTAATTTATATTTTCTCTTTGTATAATTACACCAAATAGGTTTACAAATGCCTGGAAGACATGTGTCCAATCAAGGAATACATATGTCTAATTTATGTTTTCTAAATGGTTTGTTTTTTAAGGGTTGATTGTATTAAAGTTATTTCTAAATGATTTTAGTGAAAATGTCCTACATGTTTTGTTAATAATGTTCCTAAAGCATATGCTTTGTGATAATAATGTAAAATGTTTTTAAAATATGCGTTTTTCCATCAAAATTCATATACAAAAATGATTGGTGACATTATCAGTGCATTGCGTATATAATAACTATGATAAAGAAAGAAGTGTCATGTAATTTGGTGAAAAGGCGTTCAATAAACAAAATTGTAGCCAATTATCTCTTACTAAGATCTGCTAAAATAATGTGAGAGCTTATTCAGTTGATTTAGTAAATAGAATAATATCCAGCTGAACTTTTCCTAGTAAAATCATGAGCTTTTCAAAAAATGGCTACACTTTAAAGTAATCAATTGCTCAAAAAGTAATGGTTTTATTTTGTTTTTGCGACCAAAAAGTAATAATTAATTTGAAACAGAAAAAAGGTTTACAGGGGTGATTGCATTTGCACGTTTGAGAAGGATATCCAGCGCGAGCAAAATCTCGTAAATTGTATTTTAAATATGACAACTATTATCACTCATGTTTACAACTCTTAACCATATTTTAATGTAATTAAATATGGTTTACTTTCACGTCCCTAAAATTTCATTCTCGCTTGACAAGTTTTTGTTTCCCCTTAGAAGATCGTAGTTTAATATTGAATGCATATATACGTATAGACGAAGTTAGAAAATAAAATTTGATTGGGTGTTATAATTAATTGAAACACCAATCCTCTTTTCTTCAACAATTGAAATTTCATTATTCAAGATCTTGCATGAAGTACAAGAAACTGGGGAGACCAATGTTTACATTATAGAAACCACTTTTTGGTTTGACAGCTCCAGTTTTGTTTTTTATATATATACATCCAGTATACGATACCACTATTTGGTCCAGTACCACGCAAATAAACCCGTGCGTTGTCCATCAACGACATTATTATCTGGTCCAGTGCCACGCAAATAAATCCATGCGTTTGTTTGACAGCTCCAATTTAGTTTTACTTCATAGTTCCATCAGACAAGCGGCAGAAATTCTGATTTGTAATATGTTTCGAGCGCGCATAATGATGACTAAACACCGTTTTAAAAGGTTTTTTATTCCTACTTAGAATCTCGTAGGGCTTCAATTAAGGAAAAAGAATTGCAGTTGTAATGAAAGATTTTTACATTACTCAATTAAAGACGAATCAGTAAAGTAAGTAACCGAAGTTGAAAACGAAATATTACGGGAAAAATGAGAGAAAAAGACAAAAGAGAACGGAGAAACCGAAGAGAGTGGGGGAAACAAACCTATAAACAAGGACTGTCCACCACATGTGCCTGTGCCTGACGTGATATCAACTCCTTCACGTGAGTTCTCTTTCTCATTTTTTTTGGTAATATAATCATGTCATCTCTAATCTCCATCACTTATTAATCCCTTTTTATAATATATCGATTACTGTTACGTTTTCTGTCACTTAACCTTTATTTAATGCAACCACGATCCCCTTGTTATTATACTTTTGTTTGATTGCATATATATTCTTATAATAAGTGTAGATCTAATCGTCCTCTTAACGTGCAATTGATTAATACATTTTTAACACGATATATATTGTAAGCTTCGCTCTTTTGTTTAACATTATATAATCCATGATTCAAGCAATAACAATCAATTACTCCAGTTCCAGCAACAGATCTTTTAGACTTTGTGGCTTTTTCATCAGAGGATACCATTACGACTTACCCTACTCCAGTGTTTAATAAAAAAAAAAAGAATCGCAACTTTATATTTAAAATAGGGACCCATTTAAAATATGACCATGACCGCAGAGTGGAGACTTCTTGCGCCTCTGGATTCATTGTAGACCTGAAAAAATAACTATAGTCCACTCATAAGTGGCAGCAACAATTTGCTAATAGATCCTAGAGACAACTCCTTGATGGAGATACTAACATGATCTAGCAAGACAAAGTTTATAAGCCTGCGAAACTATTCAAAACAAAACAAAAATAAAAAAGGCAGAAAATAGATAAAAAGTACCTTGTTTAGACGCTAGCTCCTCCACAAAGGCACATCCATGGCAGCGTATTACAGTTGTATCTGAAAAATGGATAAAACTAAATTGAACAGTATTGTTACTACTTCGAAGCGTAAACTTCCACCAACAAATTCGCAGAAGAACACTTTTCTTAAAGCCTACAAGTTGGTGACTGCAGTAGCAGGCGTCACTGTGGTACGTGTTATGGAAAACATAATCATTTACTTGCAGAAAGAATAAACTTTATTTGAATGGAGAATAAATTTTCCATGTACTATATGACAAACCACTGGTATACACGTTGATTCACAGTTGAAAGAGATTGGGTGAAATATATCCTAAAACTTTCCGCCGCCAATAAGTGCCCCTCTTCTAATGACATGCATACAAACGGCATTAGAATGTAAACACAAAACTGAGACCTCGTTATAAGCCATCTCTAAGGCCGAGAAGAGAAAATTAACCAACCTGCCATTAAATAAAGACGCTTTGGTCAGTCAATCAACAATGGGACACTCATAAACGCAAACAGCAGAACTGGAATATATCATATCAGATACAAGACTCCACTAGACCGTTGACCGTTGAGCGAATCGCATGATTGTTACGAAACACCACATTCATTTTCAAGTTTCTATTATAAACTGCATGCCAGATTCTCAGTATTTTTCCAGTTACAGAGACGACTTTGGTTCATCATTTTCAACTTGCACAGTTTTATCTAACTGACAAGTGACAACTCATTTTCGACTTTCAGTACTAGTATCAAAGGCTAAGGCCAAACCAGAAACTATGCCAGAAAAAATCCAGTGAAAAGATTGCAAGGCTGGTTCTCAACTATATGCAGAGATTCCGTTTATCTATTCAAGTGAATTCAACTAATATGAGAACATAAAAAGTTTCGATTTTTCTAGGTTCAGAGACTTACTTTGGCAAAAGAAGTCGCTAGTGATCCACACAACACCATGTTACGGGTTGAAGAAACTTGAGCCGCCCATGTTAATAGCAACGAGCACCAATACAGAAGTGATTACACTGAACCAAAGTAATGCTAATCCTGAAATTAGAAAGCTTAATAGTTTTAGACCAAGCAACCACATAAGCAAAATCATAATCAGACAGAGCCTCGATATACCTCCATCATCAACAGAGCCTCTATCAGTATTCGGGGTTTTTACTTCCAAATCTGATATGCTCCCATTGCCAGAATCGTCCGGTTGAGATTTTGAACCCTCCGCAGCCTTTGAAGGTTCTGGTGCCACGCTTGCTTCACCTTCATAAAGCTTGTTCCCAGCTTCTGATGAAACTATGCCTTGAAATTCCTCGCTCAAAATTAATGCAGACAGCACATTCATAAACGACTCTTGACCAAGCTGATCAGAAGGAATCTTGCCATTCTGCACGAATGAGCTAGGTTCTTCGGAATCAGACATTTCATCATCGAAAGAATCTGCTTTAATGGATTTTGCATTGCGTTTATCATCTTCTTCATCCTCCACGTATGCTTTGTATGTAAGCCGCAGAAGTATTTCTCCAGCAGATCCCTTTCCGAACAAACTCCAACCGCCTCGCAAAATAACAATTCTGTCCGTAGGAACCGTATCTGGCAATGATCCGAGGTCAACCTGGATGTATAATTAAGTAATAAGGTTAGTAATACGGTTATGCAGACAGCAAATAAGGTTATGCAGACAGCAAATAAGGTTATGCAGACAGCAAATAAGGTTAGTAATAAGCTTATGCCCAGAAAAAGTAATTAATGCAGAGATTCTCGGATTACGTAAGCAACCAATCGCCTGATAGTGACAAGTTATCAGAGCAGATGCTGACTACTCAAAGTGCTGTCAGATTTTCGTGCAGGAACATGTAAATTGGTTGCATAGAAGCTGAAAAATGGAATCGAGCCAAGAATAGTTAAGTGAGTAGAGGTGCCCTTTGTATACTGACAAGAAGACCAATATGGGGTGTCTAACCTGAGCAATGAGACACAAACTTTTAAGAAGGTATGACATGCTCGCATAATACCAGGTACTTTACTAATACAGCAAAGCCATTTTCATTGCAGCAACTGCTTGTTCAACCGCTGTTTTCCTTACTCATTCAGTCACATAGTTTTTAGTTTTTACATCATAAACTAAAAGCAAGCTGCTATTTTATCAGAGAATTGGTGCAAGTTCTCAGTCTCATCTTCTCACTTCAAAACCTTTAATTGAAACACTGTGCAGAGAATAAGGGGATGAAAGTGGGTTCTTGTATTATGTTGTTATTAAACATTCGAAGAAGTATAGAAGCCGACGCTAAGCAAACATAAAAAAGCAGGACACAGAAGTTGAAGATCATCATCTTGAGAAATCATTTCAGACAACATATCAAGCTATTCTTATGCAGATCACAAATAAGATAAAAGGAAAGATGATTTACCTCTCCGGTGCCAATGGCCATGTCCGCGAATCCAAGACAATCATTGACTTCAATTTGTAATACTTGCTCTCTAGGATTTGAAACAAGGAATTGGAAGTCCTGACAAATATTTATGATACAGATAACTTTTAAATTTTTTTAGCAATTAACAAAAACTATTTGACCACCAGAATATGAATAAGCAATTGAGATATTTAGGCAGTTCACCTGATTCCAGATTGGCTGACCAGGAGCCCCAATCACAGTAGTTTGACTATTCTTCTTACTGCGGATAACTTGATCACCCATTCGTAAAATAACATATGGATCCGTTCTACCTATTACACAACATCAAACAAAAATGTGCTGAATGGAGGAACAAGTAAAGTGATAACAGAAGTCACTACATGTGGTTAATGCATAAATATAGCTGAATTTTATTGCTTAACGAAATCAAATGAACTTGGAGGTATATATAGACATTAAAACAACACAGACTGCCAGAAAGTAGTCAATTGACGAAGTAAGATGTGGAGGGAGTATAACTTACCAGAGAACATGTATGGAAGTTTTTGGGCATTTACAAGAGTAACAGACAGCTCCCCAACAAAATCCTTGTTCCCTTCCTGCATGTCTCCAGATTTTAGGTCTTCTGAAACAGGTCCAACAGCTTTTCCTTTCTGGAAATCCAAGACAATTTTCTTTGGCCGAACAAATAATCGAGGCAAATCTTCTGTCAGCAGTTTGGTCAAGAACCTGAAAGAAATAAGCGGAGGAAAGAGGGAAGAAACTGATATATCAAAACATCGAGGAGGGTGAACAATCAACAAAGAGAAAAAGCTAAAACGAATACCAGTATCAAATCAAATTATTCACAAAAGAAAAGAACAGTTATGTTCAGCAAACAAGATACATGAAGACAGCCATTGTAAGACTTACATTGAAAGAACAGGAATTCCTGATGTTATCATCCGAAAGCATTCATGCAAAAAGAAGAAAAATATATGAGCAATTACTCATGTTCATCCTTTTAGAATTAAAGGAAATGTGCTTTGCACATTTTTCAGTAATAGTACTAGCATAACCTTTCCACATTATATATGATCAACAACCCAACAATTCACCAAACAAAAGATTGTGTATTTACTCAATAAGAAGATATAAAAGAGAAGTGACATAAATGAGTATTAGGAAGCAACAGACGATCATGATTCACTCATACCCATTAGATTAAACAATCGGAATGGTGCCAGCTCAAATTTGATCTTTGGAAGTGATACAAACGCCCATGATGCAGCTCCAACCCAAGGCTCTGACGGTATCAATCTTAATTTGACCCAAAGCTCACCGTCGATGTCAAAATCCCGAATACCGACTGGCACCACTACTGGGATGATACCAAATTTCAAAGAGAGCTTTAACAACATGCGGGCACCACCGGTATACCGAAGACCAATCTGGTATCTATAAGAAGAAAAAACGACAGCATAAGGAACATTGAACAGAGCCGTGAGTAAACCGTTTACGTATCCAAACCCCAAAAATAACCAACAGAAATAAAATTCAACGAGGCAGTGAACATTAGTGTATTGCATCCGTAAGACTCATGCCCGATTGTTTAACTTTCTTTACCTTAAACTCATAATTGAAAAAACGTAAAACGAAGCTTTGGTAGTTGACATACAACAAGAACACTTGCACAATACATTGATTACCTAACATATGAGAGAGCAAGCTAAAGTAGGCAATAGCACCAAAAGGTATGAACTTACTGCAAGTCATTGACGCGTCTTGAAGTCCTCCTCTCAACATTTCTAACAGACAAAGGCTCATCCCCAAGAGAGAATTGCATTACCTCAACTCTCTTCACATAATCAGGCTTCTTCAAGTCATCAATCACAGGCTGCAACAACCCAACAAGCCAATTCTCAATCCCACCTCTATAAACTTTCCACAACTTCACCACCACCATATTCACCCACTCCACAGACTCTTTCCTTTGCAAATCCTTCTCAAGCGACAGGGCGAAGCTAGTGGGAACCTGTGCCCATGGTCCTTCTCCTCGTTCCCCACCTTCACCACCGTCTTGTCTCCGCCTCTTCCTCCACGCCCATAGCTTATCACAAACAACACCAACGAAGAAGAAGAAGGCGAACAAACCAATCGCGTTACGGTTAATAGGTGGCGACGGGATGGGATGGATAACGCCAAGCTGAGTCCTGAGCTTATCAACAATCGGATCTTCTCTGAAGTTAGTGAAATCGTTTCGGTCAGTCTGAATCGAAGACTCCTGCGATGATTCTTCGAATTCGTTCGAGAACCGTGTAACCACAAGACTCCTCGCAACATTCCTCGCCGACTCCGATAACCTTGCGTTCTTCGAATCCCCGCTGGAGACGAACCTCGGGTACGCATTCGTCACATTGACTCTGGTCGTCTTGCGACGGAGAACGCGACTCCTGGAGAATCCATCGCAGAAGAGAATCAGGCCGTGCTCGTTGGAGCAAGGACAGAAGAGACGACGTGAGACATTAGCGTGAGATAGGAAATCGAAAGTAGATGATTGTGGAATCATTTATCTTTTCAATCTCTCTTTTTTATCACCGGAAGCTCCACGCAGGAGAGTCTATTTGACGCATCTCCTCCACTGCGTAACAGAAACAAACACACACAAAAATAGCGAAGGTTTCTCAGAGCAGTGAATACAGTACTGCAGCGAGGAAGCCTGTCTCTCGTTAGGGTTTCGTGGAAGAAATTCAAAATCGATAAGGGACGGCACAGATATGTGAGAGTACGAGTGCAGAGAGAAAGATAGAATTGGCAACTGCTCGGTTTGTAGCTATGCGAACCAGAAGAATATGCGACTCCTAGCCAAATGACCATTTTTATACGCGTTATATAAAGTTTCCTTCACCGTAGAAAACTAGTTATTTTCTCCTTTTTATTGGGGAAAAGACTTTAGTTAAATTGTTTCATACGTTGAAGCTATCAACATTTATTATGTAGCTTGATTCCATATGATTTGTTCGTTTTATAAATATCATCTGTTTTTGTTGATGTGACCATATTCCCGAATAAATATGATACGTTGGAAAATCATAGGGATTACTGTCTTTGATATACTGAGAGGTCGGCGACCTAAAAGAAGAATGGGAATTAGTATACCCGTAATCTTTGGCTTTTTGGACTCTTCCACATGTGTGGGTCGGAGTCGGCGCTCCCGCAACCATTTCCTGTCCATGAAAATAAATTTTTTATTAAGATAATAAAATGGCTTTAGGAGCATGTTTGTTAATGGCCCAAATTTTTCTGCTCCGACCTTAAGATTAGCGAGTGGTAGTGAATACTAGTAGTACAAGTTAAGATCATTGTTTTAAACTTTGCTACCGTCTGTCTCTACCAATAAGATATCGAAAGTACTATATGTTTCCCCATTTATTTCAGGATTTCCAATAATTACCATCACTATATTTATGGTCAACTTTCAATTCAACTTCCTAAAGTTTGAATATGCTTTCTGTACCTTTTTGATTTTAAAACATTTGCCACGTGCGTCTAATATGATGTTTTACTTTCGACTGTTCAAGTGGAATTTAACGCGTCGGAATTCGGAAATAAGACGACGTCGCCAATCCACTGATTAAAAAAACCGGGCCATTTCCGCATTTATCTGAAAATACAAGGTCTTTGCCGACAAATAATTAAAAACACACCCTTCCTTTTTCGATGGAACGTAATCTCAGCCGTCCATCGTTTCTATCTCCCCCACGATCTATCTTTTACCGTCGTCTGAAAACTTCCTTCTCCCGAATCGGCGACATCGATTCCTGATTCCTCCGCTCTACTTTTCCCTAAACCCTAACTTCTCGAGGCTTCGACGGACGAAGCCACCGGCATTTCAATTTCTCGTCGGCGACTGATACTCGACACAGCCACCTTCTTTCTTTCCAAAAGGTGATGGAAGGAGAGAATATAAAGGAGCCGTTGAATACGGCGGCGCCACCTACGGGACAGAGTGTCTGCGACATGCCTCCTCCTATTGATTCAGTATTGGCCACTGCTTCGAGTGTCTCTCCAGGCAGTAAATCTCAATCAGAGCTGGTGGAGCAATCCTCTATGTCTGTACGTTGTTTATTCTTATTTCTTCTAGTGTGACTTTACTCCTTTAGAATCTTTATCTTTGTTGTGGTACAAGAACGTGTGATCCTATAATCAGATGAATGGATGTCTCTAGATAGTTCATTCTGGTTTTGATTCACTGATTCATCTGTTTAAGGTCTTTTCGTATAAGTCTCTATTCTAAACTGATTCCATGATGTGTTTGGTTGTTGTTTTGCAGACTGCCACTACAGGTTTTGTTTCATCTTCCGTCACTCCACAATGGAGTGCTAATGCAGCAGCCACTTCAAATGCGAATCCCATACCTCAAGCTTCGCATATGCTACCAAATCCGCCTTTTGCTCGACCAGGAACACTCGCTCCTCCTGGACTAATGACATCTCCGTCTGCTTTTCCGGGTTCCAACCCTTTCTCTACAACTCTAAGACCCGGTATGCCTCCGGGTCCTGCTCAACTCAATCCTGGTATTCGTCCCCATATGTATCCTCCTTATCATTCTCTGCCACCAATGCATGGAACTCCTCAAGGGATGTGGTTGCAGCCTC
This sequence comes from Sisymbrium altissimum, assembly GCA_900406495.1. Taxonomy (NCBI): domain Eukaryota; kingdom Viridiplantae; phylum Streptophyta; class Magnoliopsida; order Brassicales; family Brassicaceae; genus Sisymbrium; species Sisymbrium altissimum. The sequence goes on along the minus strand of OVBI01000278.1, from coordinate 41,306 downwards.
CACCTATGGGTGGTGTTCCCAGGAGACCTTTCCCTTCACATCCTACTCCGTTTCCTGGTTCTTACCCATTTCCAGTTCGTGGAGGTTCTTCTCACCTGCCATATCCTGGTCCTCAACCGCTTCCTGTGGGAAATGCTGGCACCGTTCATGCGTTACCAGGTCACCAACAGTTTGATATTTCTCCCGGTCAAAAGACTGAAGCAATCTCAGGAATTGGTATGCTCGATGATTACTGATCCATGTAAGAGCTGTTTGACCTTAATGGTTATTCTATTTTGTTTACATACCCTTTATCAGGATCATCTTGTATTTTGCAGATGCCAGAGCTGGTTCTCAACTAGTAGGAAATCGGGTAGATGCCTGGACTGCACATAAATCTGAAACAGGAGTGGTTTACTATTATAACTCGGTGACAGGGCAATCGACCTATGAAAAGCCTCCTGGTTTTGAGGCGGAGGTGAGTTTAACTGATTATATGGCTTGTTTATAGTTGAGACTATGTCTACTTAATACAGAATCATATGATCTATTTTGCTTCACAACATGTCGCTTAGGAGTTCATGTCTATAATAGGTAATTGCATATTTGAGTCCAAGTTATAATTTTTTTTGAAGTCCTAGATGTTATATGTTCATTAGCTGCTGAACAATGATTTTCAGTCTTCGTTTAAAACATTTTTTTCTCTATTTTCCGTGCCTTAATTTGGGATTGCAATCCGTAGTAGATATCCCGATCTGTTTGTATAACATTACTGCAATAGTTGAACTTTATTATTATTAGTTGCATAATACCTTAAGTTTGCCAAGTTATATTATTACAGTGAACTTGTTGTAAGACCATGTGAACGGTTACACCATCCACCTTAAGTTATTCACAGGCGGTAAATGTCGGTTGCTTGCCATTTGATGCTAGTGCAAAAACTTATGAAGGATATTTGTCTGAGTGTACCTTGATAATGTATGCACGGTATATACATGTTGCCCTAATCCTCTTTGAATTTTTGAGCAATTTATAATTTATATTTCTTCTTAATTCCTGCAGCCTGATAAAGTGCCGGTGCAGCCAATTCCTGTTTCTATGTAAGTTCTTAGATTGAGATCATTACTTTCTCTGATAAAATTAGTTGCCATATCTTTAAAGATATAGTTTAGCTTGGTTCTGCATGAGACATTGTATTGTTATATACCGTGTGTATGAATCTTCTACTAGGTTGCCCAATATTTCATATCCTTGAAATCAACAAACTTATATTTTGTTGCATCACTCAGCCTGCTAACTTGTACCAAATGTAGGGAGAACTTACATGGGACGGATTGGGCTCTTGTGTCTACAAATGATGGCAAAAAGTATTATTACAACAGTAAAACAAAGGTAAATAAATGTAAATAGGATGGAACATTTTATTGACTTTGGAACTAGTGTTCTATTACTCTATAGTTTTCTGTTAAGACTTACTGAAATCTCCAATTTCCTGGATTAGGTAAGCAGCTGGCAGATTCCGACCGAGGTGAAAGATTTGGTGAAGAAAACGGAAGAGAGGTCTACGGATAGTTTAGCTTCTGTGCCGAGTGCTGATTTAACTGAAAAGATTTCTGATCAATCAAGTTTGAACGCCCCTGCTATTAGCAATGGTGGCCGGGATGCCGCATCTCCCAGAACTACAATTGTTCCTGGTTTCTCAGCATTGGATTTGGTTAAAAAGAAACTACATGATTCTGGAGTTCCTGTCTCCTCTACGACAACATCTGAAGCAAATGGTGGTAAAACAAACGAGGTCAAACCTAGTGGAGAGAGTGGAAATGGTATGGGTAAGGTAAAAGAAGCTCCTGGAGGTGGTGACCATTCTGATTCTTCTTCAGATTCCGAAGATGAAGATAGTGGACCATCGAAGGAAGAGTGTATCAAACAGTTTAAGGTATTGTATAAGACCTATGCGGTCTTCTTTTCTGTACTTTTCGACGTAGGGTTTGGTATAGATATTTTTCTTTCTGCACGTCAAATTTAGCCAGATGTATCTAATTTAAGGCATTCTAGAGAAGGAAAAGGGAAGAACAGATATTGGAATTTTCTGCTCTATATGGATCTTGTTGGAATAGTGGAATGTCGTGAATGCTTCGCATGTTTAAGTACAATTGATAATGGTGCCAAGTTCTAGGGGAAATTTTCAATTGTGGAAACCTTCAAATTATCCAGACTGATGTTTACTTTGACTAGTCATTCTAATGTTTGTCTTTGCTTAAATTTTCCAGGAAATGCTCAAAGAGAAAGGAATAGCACCGTTTTCTAAATGGGAGAAGGAGCTGCCAAAAATTATATTTGACCCTCGCTTTAAGGTCTGTCACGCCTAAAAATCATAGAACAAATTAACAATATTTTGATAATCCCCAAAGAAAAAAAATTAACAATATTTTGATATTTCACTCTGTTCTTATATTTCACTTCTACTGTATCTTTACTTGCATGCATCTGCAGCTTATACATTTCCAGTTAATTTTACTTGTGTCTATGCAAGCATTGTAACAACCATTCGGTTGAGGTGTTCAAATAGAGCACATATAAAAGTTTCCCATAGATCTCCTAGCTTTAGATGTAGAATGAAATTATCTGCATGGAGACGTTACAGTAATTTTCTTTTCCTTTCACTGATCTTTTGCTGCTCTCTTTGTTTTGCATCTGTATTATATTGGGAATCATTTCTTTCACTTTGCTTATCTTAGAGTCTAAAACTAGTATCCTCTCTGATTAGTTACGTTGGTGCTTTGTATGCCAGCTAATCCTTTTGTTTTAAAAGAACGAGCTATGTTTTTGGTTTCGTCCAATATTGGCAAAGAATTTTTTTGACAATGTAAGAGTCGTTACGTGATATTAAGTGTTTATCCGCCCCACCCATCATATGTCCCATCATATGTCCTGTTGCAACTTCATTCTTTGTTATCGTAGAAAGGCTGAGGATGTAGTGTTGTGTTAATTTTTCATTTTGCCTGTTATAGTGCCACAGCTTGCACTGTCGACTTTTTCGATACTGTATTTTTATTTGGAGATTTCATTTTTCTTGCAGGCAATACAAAGTCATTCTGTTAGAAGATCTTTATTTGAGCAGTACGTAAAGACGCGCGCTGAGGAAGAACGTAGGGAAAAGCGTGCTGCTCATAAGGCAGCTGTTGAAGGTTTCAGGCAGTTGCTGGACGAAGCATCTAAGGTATATTTTTTAATGAACTGAGTTTCTCTTTACTTTGAGCTACCTGAGTTTCTCAACCTGTACGTCTCTTGTGGGTTTATTATAATCATAATATTTTTCAGGACATTGATCAACACACTGATTATCATGCTTTTAAAAAGAAATGGGGAAATGATCTGAGGTTCGAAGCACTTGAGCGGAAAGAGAGAGAAGCTTTGCTGAATGAAAGGTACCATTCTTTATTTTGCAATCAGATTTCTATATATGTGTAAAAGTCTTTGGGTGTCTTATACTTGTTCTCTGTTTTTGTTCTTATCTTTCCCCTCTTTTTGTTATAGGGTCCTTGCTTTGAAACGGGCTGCTGAGCAAAAGGCGCAAGAAATCCGCGCAGTTGCTGCCTCTGATTTCAAGACGATGCTACGTGAAAGAGAAGTGTCCGTAAATTCACATTGGTCCAAGGTAGGTGGCATATTTGTTTCGTCTCGTAGCGAGCAAGAGAGATATAGAGTATGGAAACTGTTTACACTTTTTTCAGGAACTTTTGGCATTTGAGGAAATGACCATATTCTAATTTTACCGATTCCCATACTATAGCAGTGTTTACTAATCGAAGCCACTAGTATTAATATTGTTATATTTTTTTTCTTTATGTATCGATGTTTCCCTTGATTGGCACAATTTTTAGCTGGTTAGCAATGTACGGCCTGCCTATATGATTTTTTTTCTTCCTGTTATATATTAGGTGAAGGATAGCCTGCGAAATGATCCAAGATATAGATCTGCTGCTCACGAGGACAGGGAGATCTTTTATAATGAGTACATTGCGGAAGTCAAAGCTGCACAAAGAGGAGATGATTGTGAGACGAAAACCAGAGGCGAAGAGGTAAATTTAATTATTTAACTTTATATAATTAAGCATTCCATGTTTGCTAGCATGGTATTATTGATTGTTTGTTCTAATATGACGCTTATTTTAATAAAAAATCATCGAATTCTCTGGATGCTAGTGGTGCAGGAAGAAACAAATTGCAAAATAGCGAATGATATGTTTGCGTTTATATGTTTTTTTAGATAAAAAATAGTTGGATCTCTTTTGTTTGTGTTTCTGGATTCCAGAATGAGAAAATGATGATTTTCCGACCATATGACACGTGTATTTACATCTCTGTGATACTGATTTCTGGGTTCAGGATAAACTGAGAGAACGGGAGCGGGAGTTGCGGAAACGGAAAGAAAGAGAAGTGCTAGAGGTGGAAAGGGTACGACAAAAAATTAGAAGGAAAGAGGCGGTCGCCTCTTATCAAGCTTTGCTAGTGGAAAAGATCAGAGACCCTGAGGTAATTCTTCTATTTGTGTTTACTTCTATGCAGCGATCTAGAAAACCTTTTCGTAGGTTGCGCAGCAGTAGTTCGTTTGATCCTCTATTGAAACATGTTAAAGAGTTAGATAGAGTTAGGTTGTATTATCTTTGCTCTTCAATTTTAAGAAAATTAACTTGGCTTGTATAGTCTGTGGAGAGTCTGATCGGTCAATCTTTCTTTGTCTTCTTTTTTCAACATCTGAAGGCGTCCTGGACAGAATCTAAACCGAAGCTTGAGAGGGATCCTCAAAAACGCGCCTCTAATCCAGATTTAGATCCTACTGATAAGGAGAAGCTATTCCGAGACCACATAAAGACATTGTACGAGGTATCTCTACTACTCATCTGTTAACCTTACCAGATGAGAACAAACTGACTATTGCTGGCCTCTTTCCGACTTCTCCGTTTTGGTCTGTTTGAGGACTTTATTTCATCTAAATACTTTCTTGTTGTGTTTCGCAGAGGTGTGCCCGTGACTTCAAAGCTCTTCTAGTTGAAGTCTTGTCATTGGAAGCGTCTCCCCAACAGACGGAAGAAGCAAAGACGGTGCTCAATTCTTGGTCAACGGCTAAACAAGTACTCAAATCCGATATACGATACAGCAAGATGCCAAGAAATGACAGGGAAGTCATATGGCGCCGATATGCCGAAGATATTTTGAGGAACCAGAAACAAGATAGCCATCAAAAGGAAGAGAAACAAAGAGATTACAAGACGTAAAACCCGCAGAATACATTTTTATAAGATTACAAAAGCTCAATTATATACGAAGCTCATTTGGTTTCTCATTCATCAGTCGGCTTTGTATTGAACAGAACAGCAAACCACATGCGAGTTCTTTTGATATTCTCCTTTGAGGATAATGTGCTTTTTGCAATCTTCTTAGGAGTTTATTTTTAACTTTTTAGAACTGTAACAAGATGATCCATTCTGTCGTTGTAGTATTTTTCTTGTATTTTTTCTTTTTGTTAACTAAGAAAACATATATATTGTTTGGTATTTCTACTCTCTTTTTTTTGGAAAAATATAGTTTCGAGACAAAAAAAAATAAATGTGATTTGGTAAGTAGATCTGTTTGTTATTTGCCTTGTCTAAAAAATTAGGGTTTCAAGAAGGAGAAAACACTAGTCTAAAAATGTGAACTTGTGAAATGTCAAGATTTACGTAACCGTTGTCTGACTTCTGTAAATTATTGGAATATCAATCCAACCATCTTTGTAGTTGTCACTGAAACTTTTATATTTTTCAAAACTTTTGCTACAATTCGGTCACTGAAACATTTATTTTCGTGTCAACAGGAAACTAAGATCTGTAAAGTACATTTTGGTAAGATGTATAGAAGGGCATGTTAGGATATGACAGTTTCAGTATACCTTTGTTGTGTTTCTTTTTTGTGTGCACAGTCTACGTTTGTTGTCTAATACCATTATTCATGAATGAATCTCGTTTTCAAGAATATCAAATCTAAAGGGGCCATGTGACGTATATAGCCAAGAAAATATTTCTCCCGTGATTTGATTTTGAATTGTTTTATATATTATGCACAATGTATGATTTTTGAAAGGCCAACTTGTTGATTTAATAGTTTGTTTCATTAGCTTTTTTATCTTTTATACATAACCAGAAAATCGAAAATTAAAGCTCAAACTAATATTCGGAAACAATCGACTGATTAAAGATGTGTATAGCAGAAACTGATCCATTTTATAGATCCCTTGCCAATTCCTTCGAATTTGAGGGTGATTATGAAAATTAAACGAACCTTGCGATGTAGCATTGATATCCATTTATATGCTAATATATTAACTATGAACGCAATTAATCAAGTGGTGGGAGCTCGAAGAACTTAAGTATTATTTAAGCACTTGATTCGAATTCTAAACGAATTTTCGTTCCCATGTAAAAAACTTTTCTAATTTTGCTGGTACAAACCTATTAGGAACTATCATAATCCAAACGACCACAACTCCACGGCATGCAAAAGACCCATAACTAGTCAAAAAAGTTGGCTTTATAGTATATTCTTTTTATTTGCATTCGAAAGAACATAATTACATGCACTCTCAAAACTACAATCTTTTATTTTGCATGAAAATGCTTATAATATACATGAGAAATGCATGTGTCTGATGATTATATGATGATCTCAATCTATATAAAGACAAACAAAAAAAATATTGTGAAGTAGTTAATTAACAAAGCCTTGGAAAATTAGAACTTGAATGGGTATGTCCATGACTAACCAGTCTTGACACTATTTCACTCTTCTTTTCCTTACAAACTTTTTCAGAATGATCCATAACTTTATTCCAATGCCTCCTCTCTAAGTTCATCCTTAGATCATCTTCAAACCCATCAACTAATTTCTCGGATATCTCAAATCCTTTCAGACGCACCAGTATCGGTTTCTCTTCTAGGTACTTGCGCGAATTCCTAGTCTTGTTTAGTTTAATCTTGTCTTCTCTTGAGTGTGGTAGAGTTTCGTTCGATAATTGTTGTGACTTGAGTGCTTGAACTGCAATATTTGGAGGGATCTTGGGATTTTTTGCAAGTTGTTTGCATATCTCCAATGTTAGTTTCTTGTAGTTTAGACATCGACATAATTTTGTTCTATCTTCGGATGATAGATTTGGATGCGACTGCAAAAATAGTAATATCATAAAAATTTAGTCAATTTAATTAATTCAAAATTAATCAAAATATATTGACTAAGCACAGCGATTACATAGTAAGAAGTTTAACAAGTACATAAACAGAAAGCTGACGCTAAATAGCTTTTTAAAATCATTATTAGATTAATTATATCTAGTTTTCACGTGATACTAATCTTGTTCTTGTTGTTAAGAAACTTGTTAATAATAATTAGTCAAACAAAAGGCAGACAAGAAAGTCAGATTCTGACATAAATGTGCAGTAACTTGGACAATTATATTACACAGTAATTAGTACCCCATTGTTTTGTCATTTACGTTCGATTCTACGTTTACATATTAAATTATTGTTCTTAGTTTTCTTTACAGAAACATATAACTTCGTAAAGTTTTTATCAAACATTTTTCGAAAATTTCAAATGCAAAAATGTCTAAAAGAAAACTGAAAGAAATCTTCATTTGTGTATATACAAATTTTAAGTTAATGTCTGATGACATACAAAATTTGATCTTAGTTTGTTATTTTAAAATATAGACAAAATATCTTAACTAGGTAATAGAAATCCAAATGTAATTGAAAATACAGGCAAAATATCTTAACTGTGATAGAAATCCATATGTAAATCATTGTGGTTTGAAAATCCTATATTATTCCATTTTAAGACATTATTGACGAATTCCCAAAAAGGTCACTACTTATACTTCCACTTGTCTGAATGTATGTATGTAAAACTGAATGTATGTATGTAAAATCTCAAATTTTCGAATCTTTAGATATCAGGAATAAAAGAAAGACAGAAAGAAAAGTTAAGCTTTTTCATCTCTTGAGAACTGTAAAAAGGCAAACTATATAGAAAGTTGTTTGCTTCTTGTCATCTTCTATTTCACTCTACTTAGTTTGTTTTTGTGGTGTCATTTTGTCCAAAATCTTTTTTTTTTTCCCGAAATTCCCATGAACATGCAATTATATGGACAAAAAGACAAAAAAAAAAATAGAGAAATCATAAATCGTATTGAATTAAAGAAAAAACTGACCTCAAGATAGATATCAATGGCTCTGAATAATCCATCAAACCAATCTCTAGCTGAATCTGGCAAACTCTCTGCAACTTCAAGAAACTTTGACACATTAAGGTTCTGGTCTGGAGATATCTCTCTTAAATACTTATCAATCAACTTCCCCATTTTTCTTATTTTCAATTTTTGATCTTCCTCTGTGTTGCAACTTCTCACGAACACTTTGAGTAATCTTATCACCAAATCCACATCGTAAAACCCTTTTTCTCTCTTCCCTCCTGTCGGTATCAGAAGATCATCAAGTGTTGCTTGATCTAGCATTTCTCCTATAACCCTCTCTAAACCAATTCTTGATTCGCTGCTGATGCTAAATCCCGATAAAACCCGAAGAACCCAGAAGATTTTCCTGCAGGAAAACGCGCTTTTCGCAGCGAAAACCACTCCTTGAACCGCTATATCAGCTAAACCTGCGTACTCGAGCTTGTTGTTTGATTTATTATGGACCTTTGTCTTGAGGTAGTGGAGGAGAAATCTTGTTAGGACTAAACTGTCATTGTTCTGATCATAAGCTCCGAGGTTTTTAATCAGCTTTTCGATGATCTTTGGCCCAAGAATTGACATATCCTCGAACCACCACTCGTTGCTTGCCCTGCAAGAAAACGATCTCGAAGTAGACCGTTTCGCTGAATCAGACCTATTCTTTGACGTCTCCGGCGACAAAGAAGAAGCGGAGGCAGAGGAAGACGTTGAGGATGAGGCAAGGACGTGACTCATATCCGAATTCTGAGCGATTTTGGCCAAAACCCCGAAAACGAGCTTATCGACAAGACCGTACGAATCTGCGTGTAAGAACACTTGTTCGCAGCTCTTGAGGCATGAAACGATGTCATTCCATGACCAGTAGAACATTCCTTCAAGAAACTTCTCTGTTTGAAGCGAGAGATTCGAGGAACAGTGTTTCTCTGTCATCTCGAGAAAGACAGAACAGCAGTACAAGATGGAGACATTTGAGACATCGATCGATACTCCTCCGCCATTGCTGTAACAGAATCTTGAAACCAAGTCGAACCCTTCTGGTCCACCTGGAAAGTCTTCGATATCGAGAATGATTCTACAATTCTTGTGGTTCCTCTTCTTGTTGCTCTGTTTTATCATCTTCTTCAAGAACCCTGAGTACTCTGAGATCAAATCCTAACCCCCCCCCAAAAACAAACAGTGAGACAAAGTTTAATTCAGATCATAGAAACAGTGGAAGTTAGGTTTGATTTAGAGTGGAGACTAGTAAATTTATTACCTGGTTGACGAAGAAAGTGAATTCGTGATCAAGATTGATTTGAAGATCACAGAGAAGAGACATTGTGTGAACTTCTTTTGCATTTGATGATGAAGCTTCTAACTAGTGACTCTTGTGAGCTTTCCTGCTCTTCTTCTTTTGTTTTCTCGTTTTGGATTGTTGAGAGAGCAATAATAGTTATCACATGGAAACGCCTATTTATATATCTTTTATTCGGCGTCTTTGTGTGTATATCTAAAATCCGTTTTTTCTTTTATATAAATCATTTTTATGTCTTCCTTTAGAACTTTCACATGATTGTGTAAATCATATTGGTACAAGCATATACAGATTGTAAATTGTGTACATTCGTTATTGTTCAATTGTTTTTGTATGAACGTATACGATTCATATGATAATCGAAATGTATTATACGCTAATTTTGATATTCAAACTGGTTATCACCTTGACATCCTTTGAGATTTTATAATTCTTCATCCGGTTATTAAAAAGAGAACTGAATAACATTTTGAATTTAGTATAGTTTCATTTCAATCCAAGTCATTCTGAAACAAAATTTATTCCTTTCCATTTGGTTCAAATAGAGTTACTATTTGATGACAAAAAAAAAAGAGTTATTGTTTTTCATCAAATAACCTATATATTATTTTATATGATACGTACCATAAGCTACGAAGTGCTTTAGCAAATAACGTTACCTAGGTCATTCCAAAATTTATGTTACTAAATATCCAACTTGATTTTCATTTGAGAGGAGTTGTTACTTAAATATTACATCTCTATAAAAATATACACTGTTTCTCTATTGCCTGTAAGAATAAACATTGTTTCGGTCTATTACTTGTCAATTAACCATAAGAAAACACAAAGACTTCGCATTGACCGGATATTTTATCTGCAGTTCATATATTTTAGTGTGCAGAGTACAAATCGATATGACGAGGCGTTGTCAGAGAAAACAAAGGTTTTATAGAGTGTAGCTAATGAATTATTAAACAGAAACTATAGGGGTACCATTTAAAAATTACATGTAAGAAAAAGTATATATATCAATTTTAAAAAGAGGTGATTTCCTAAGAGAACAAATGCAGACTATAAAGTTGGAAGATTCATAGACAAAATTTGTTTGGAATCCAAAATTGTCATTGTTTTCGGTCCAACTGCACTTATAGTTTAATAATTATACATGAATTAAAGTTTTAATAAGAGATTAGTCCAAAATAATAATACCAGAAAAGTGAAAACCAGGTGCTTGCGGTTGCGGCACACTGCGAAGACCAGGTGCGAGATTGATTCCTTTATGAAGAAAATGAAAAAAAAAATCAAAAGCTGCTCCAAAAATTAGGTGGAGAAATAGTATGAAACTATTTTACAATGGCACTTCACTTGTTTGAAAAACAAAACTCTGAATATATGTTGATTTCTTACATTTATTTTGTTATAAATCCACTGGTTGCCAGTAATGAACTAGTGATTAAAACTGATGTCAAATATGCATATCCACCTTCGAAAATGATGCTTCATGAACTCACTTCTGACTTGTCCATAGCACAAGGACTATGCTACTCAAGTAGTATTATAAAAATTATGTGTCTATATGCTGTTTTATACATACATACACACAAATCATATATGAGCGTGTCCCCTTTTGTTTTGACGTGAATTATAAATATTCCCTCTCTCTTGGCCTTATATTATAGATTTGTAATACCACTTTCCAAATTTAATTTTAGCTGTCCAGAGTTTTTGCTTCTTCTTTTATGATAAACGAGTTGCTTGCAAAGCTGGGAGTTTCACTTTCATTGCATGTGAATGGGTAGGGTTATGAGTATGACTCTTACGTTCGTGAATAAAGTCGAGTACATGCTTTTTCATCATTATCCAAATCCAGCCATTTATATGACAACGATATACGATACAAATATCAAAGAAAACATACACCAATCTTACTATCTTAGTTTACATGACCACTCTTTGATTACTTTCTTATACTAGTTGTTTCATGTAAAAGGAAGATTCTTCAAGATTACGATTTTGAATAGCGACGATGATAAATAAATAATGAACAAGAAACCAACAAAACAAGTAGAGTCGTGTAACCCGTATGAGTTCGTGTCGAGTTGGATCAATCCGTCCATTTTAACTCTTTATATTTCCTAAATCAGTTAAATCTGACCCAACACTTTATTGTAACAAAAATGTTGGTTCTATGAATTTTTAGAAAAATCAAATTACATGAAATTGTAAAATATTTGTGAATCGGCTAATAAGGCCCATGGGAAATGAATAGACAAGCCCATATAGTGATAATGGGCTTTGTTTAAGAACATATGACGAGAGAAATGATTTTCTCTACACGTCGTCGTCGCCGTCTTAAACCATCGCCGCCATAAGAGTTTCACACACAGATAAACGAAAATTCCCTTTGCGATTATTCAGCAAATCAATCAAAGGAATCACAAAGTCGCCATGGAGAACGGAGACATTCCAGAGAACGCCAATGAACGTAAGCAAAAATCGACCCTCTTTCTCCAGCTCATGTGATGTTTCGTCTGTGGGGTTTAACCTAATTTCTTCGTGTGGTTTGGTTTCTGGTGAATAGATTGCCCAGGTCCTCAATCGGAAACAGCTGGCAAGTCAGATTCTTGCGCGGGTTGCCCTAATCAGGAAGTATGTGCCACAGCTCCTAAAGGACCTGACCCAGGTTCGATTTTTCCCATTTAGCTCTCTCTCGCGATCATACTATCTTGGAATTACACTTGAATTAGGGTTTTGTATGTGTCTATTGGAGTTGTGGCTTCCTTGTACTGGCCGTATTGTGCGTTTGAGAGTAACACCTTGTTACGATTAGATCAGTTATTTGTTTGATACTAATGTCTATTTAAGCTTCTTATGTGTTTTGAGTCTCAGACTCACTTGGTTACTAGTTGAGTTTTTTTCAGCGATATTTGTGCTGATATCTTCTGTTTTCTTCAGATTTGGTTGCCATTGCAGAGAGAATGAGCACTGTTAGGCACAAGATTCTGGTTTTGTCTGGCAAAGGTGGAGTTGGTAAGAGCACTTTCTCAGCTCAGCTCTCGTTTGCCCTTGCGGGAATGGATCATCAAGTAGGCCTGATGGACATAGACATATGCGGGCCAAGCATGCCGAAAATGTTAGGCCTTGAAGGGAATGAGATTCACCAGAGCAACCTCGGATGGTCCCCGGTTTATGTGGAAGATAACCTTGGTGTTATGTCCATAGGTTTCATGCTCCCTAACTCTGATGACGCTGTGGTTTGGAGAGGTCCGCGCAAGAACGCTCTCATCAAACAGTTCTTGAAAGACGTCTATTGGGGGGAGATTGATTACCTCGTGGTTGATGCCCCACCAGGAACTTCAGACGAGCACATCTCCATCGTCCAGTACCTCCAAGCCACTGGCATCGACGGTGCAATCATTGTCACAACCCCACAGGAAGTCTCCTTGATCGATGTCAGGAAAGAAGTGAGCTTTTGCAAGAAAGTTGGAGTCCCTGTGCTAGGAGTTGTTGAGAACATGAGCGGGTTGACTCAACCGTTAGCGGATGTCAAGTTCATGAAGCTGGCTACAGAGAGTGGCTTCTCCATTGACGTGACAGAAGACGTAATCTCTTGCTTAAGAAAGAACGCACCAGAGCTTCTCGACGTCTTGGCTTGCAGCGAAGTCTTTGACCGTAGTGGAGGTGGTGCGGAAAGAATGTGTAGGGAAATGGGAGTACCGTTTCTTGGGAGAGTTCCTTTGGATCCACAGCTTTGCAAAGCAGCCGAACAGGGTAAGTCGTGCTTCGAGGGTAGCAACAAGTGTTCTGTTAGCGCACCAGCGCTTCAGAGCATCATACAGGAAGTCGTTGCTTCGATGACGAAGATGACCGAGTGAAGATGAAGAATCCCCACTAAATAGATCCTTTGGTCGGGATCCGTGCAAAGACAATGAATTTTGCTATGAAAAGGTGTGTAGGCTTTTTGGGTAAGTTATAGGCATTGTCTTCACATGTCTAATAAGACTGTTATTATGACATTGGACCATTATATCTTGTCGACTTTAATCCAAAAATCTAAATCTTAATATTTGTTCAAATTGTTTCCACCCAAATTGAACTGAAAGATTACGCTGACTTCTACGTCAACAGAAGCGAATGTTTGATCTGTTTGCGAGACGTTATTTTTCATTGAATAAGCCAAGTTTATAAAATAACGAACCTGATTACAAAATCGTAAGCAGTTGAAAACCAATATGAAATTCGGATTACCCTTGTGTTTTGAAACTTTTATCAAAATCAACTAATTGACTATTACTATTGAGGGTCTGTTTTGATAAATGCAATAATTGGAGGCGAAAATAGAAAAATAATCCAAAGTTATTGTTATCAACAGAAATTATGGATCTTTGCTGGCGAAGTTGAATTATTATTAAATGTCATGTGAAAATAAAACATCAGTATGGGAATATGGATTAAAAAAAAAAAACAGATGCTAAATAATTGAAAAAAAGAGATAAGAAAAAATGGCATAATGCTTGTGTCTTGTAACAAGAGAGCGGGGATATAACGAGAATCTTTCTTCGCCGTTGTCTTATCTCATCGAATCTCGCCGTCGCCGTCGATTCGTACCACCGGTGAGTTTGTTCAGTCTCTGTTATTTAGTTTGCTTCAATAGATCGTCTTCAATTGATGTCCTCCTTAGGGTTTCGATCATAATCCACGAGCTTCTTTAATTAAATTGAGGGTTTTTCGTTACTTTGAACTTATAGCTCAAGTGGTATGAAAGTGTAGTAAGTTCGTCAGGGAAATCTATGATTGGACTAATTGAATTTGAAGATTATTTTCTTCAAAAATTGAAAGTTTCTGAATTTTGATACATGTGTTAATACCAAATCCGGTTTAGAAAGAATCTGTAAAATCTAGGATGTTTAGTTTACAACAACTAGATAGATATGCTGCAGGAATTCAAAATCAGTCAATCATCAGATGTGAGAACCAGCTTTTCAAGGGCTGAGTTGTGGTTTGAGAGATGCTAAGTACTCAGTCATGAGCCAACGATTGTGTAGTCATGTGCCCTTGATCTTCTAGTGACTGCAATTTGGCGGTCTGAGTTTATTTCCATGTTTTCTAGTTTTCAGAAGGTGATGGACGTTTCTGCTAGAAAGTCGCAAAAAGCAGGGCGTGAAAAGTTGAGGAGGGAAAAACTGAATGAGCATTTTCTTGAACTTGGAAATGTACTTGGTAAAGAGTCCAAACTTTTATGTGGATTTGATATTACATGATTCAGTTAGATCCTCACATTTCTCTTCTCTCTGCAGATCCAGACAGACCCAAGAATGACAAAGCCACGATTTTAACTGATACTGTTCATTTGTTGAAAGAGCTCACATCAGAAGTCAACAAACTAAAATCTGAGTATACGGCATTGACAGATGAGTCCCGCGAGGTTCATATTCTTCTTATCCCAGACTCTCTCTAGTTATCCATTTTGAAAAATATGCAGTTCATATGACCAGCATATTTAGAGATGTAATTGTGTGTTCTGTCTTTTTATGATATAGATACTTCACCTAGATCATAAGATGCAAACTCAACGGGTTACCTAATTGCTTCTAGGATCTGTTTTCTTTAATCAATAGCAAAAAGCTAGTGGTGGTGCTTGAATAACAATGGTTTTTTTTTCTTTCTGTAGTTGACACAGGAGAAAAACGACCTAAGAGAAGAGAAGACATCGCTGAAGTCGGATATAGAGAATCTCAATATCCAATACCAGCAAAGATTAAGGTCAATGTCTCCATGGGGAGCTGCGATGGATCACACGGTCATGATGGCTCCACCACCATCCTTTCCTTACCCGATGCCTATGGCTATGCCTCCCGGGTCAATCCCAATGCATCCTTCGATGCCATCTTATCCATACTTTGGGAACCAGAACCCTAGCATGATGCCAGCTCCATGTACTACTTACATGCCGTATATGCCTCCTAATACCGTCGTTGAACAACAATCCGTGCACATACCACAGAACCCAAGTACCCGTTCCCGGGAACCTAGAACAAAGGCTTCAAGAGAGAGCAGATCCGAGAAAGCAGAGGACTCTAACGACGTTGCAACACAACTCGAGTTAAAGACTCCTGGATCTACTTCTGATAAGGTTAGAGAGAGTTAGAAAAAGAACTTGTGATCAGTGCAGAAGTTAGAAATCCCCTAATTTATCTAGAAAACTGTATATTGTAGGATACATCATCGCAAAGGCCAGAGAAGACGAAGAGATCTAAGAGAAACAGCAACAACAACAACAACTCCATAGAAGAAAGCTCTCATTCTAGCAAATGCTCATCTTCTCCGAGCGTACGTGACAACAGCTCTTCCAGTAGTGTAGCTGGTGGCCAAAACCAAAAACCTGATGATGCAAAATGACCAAATGAGTATATGATGCGAGAGTACAAAACGCAGTGGCTGTTTTGAACTGCGATTTGATGCAATATCTCAACTGATTTTATAGGTCTGCTTAGTTCTACAAAACACAGCTGATTTGTAATCTCCAATAATCCTATATAAATTAAATAAAGTTATTTTTAAATTACTTTTTTGTAAAAAGTTTGAGTTACATTTAAATCGAAGACAAGGTAGGGACAAAAAGACAGTAACTAAAAAAAGTGGAAATTAAATAAATAAAAAAATGTGGAAAATGAGTCAGCAGCTTCTGTGAATGGTTCTGTTTCTGGGAGTTGCTACTGCCGGCGACAAGGTGTTGTCTTATCTTCTCTCTCTCAAATGACTTTGTTTTTAATCTCTCTACAGATTCAAATCGGACAATGACGACGATGACGCCGGAGAAGACTCCGGCAAGACCTCTCTCTGTCCAAGACTGGGACGTTCTCATCGAGGATTTCCAAGACGCCGGCGCTCCTCGCGACTGGTTCACCTCCGTCTTCTCGATTGATTCTCTGGTGGACTTCGCTCTCTCTTCTCTCCTCAAAAAGGAGTTTCCTTTGCAGGCGAAGCTCTCCATCCTCGTCTTTCTTGACGAGTTTTCAGAGATTCTGTTCGATAAATGTGGTAGCGAGACCTTTGACCGCTTCATCGATGCTCTTCGTGCGATCGTTCAGTCTCCGACGGATGGATCGTCAGGATTGAAAGAGCAAGCGATGATCTCTTTCACGTCGGTGCTTGTCTCGATCGATTCTTTCTCCGTACGTCACGTTGAAGCAGTTGTCGACTTGCTCCTCGCGCTTGTTAATCGTCCTAACCACGGGTTTGACCGACAAGCTCGTGCCATCGCTTGTGAGTGTTTACGCCAGCTCGAGAGAGCATTTCCTGGTTTGCTCTCCGATGTTGCTGGACATCTTTGGTCGCTTTGCCAGGCGGAGAGAACTCACGCCGTGCAAGCTTACCTTCTCTTGTTCACTACAGTTGTCTACAACGTCGTGCATCAGAAGCTGAGGGTTTCACTTCTTAGTACATCTGTGCCTCTTGTGCCTTTCAATGCTCCTAGTTGGATGCGGGATCAGAGTTCGATTCTGGGTCAAGGTCAAAGTCAGGGCTTGGGGCCAGATCAGAAGGAGCTAAGGCGAACACTGGCTTTTATGTTGGAGTCTCCGTATCTATTCACGTCTTGTGCTATGATGGAGTTTATGGGTATGGTTGTGCCGCTTGCGTCGGCGTTGGAGTTACAGGCATCTATGCTGAAAGTTCAGTTCTTGGGGATGATTTATTCGTTTGATCCGATGCTATGTCATGTTGTTTTACTTATGTATTCTCAGTTCCCTGATGCCTTTGAGGGACAAGAGAAAGAGATCATGAGACGTCTTATGCTTCTCTCCAAGGAGACTCAGATATATCTTGTTTTCCGCTTGCTTGCGCTTCACTGGTTAATGGGTTTGTTGAATAAGCTTATCTTGAGTGGGGAGCTTGGGAAGAGGAAGTCCGTCCTCGAGATGGGTCAGAAGTTTCACCCTGTTGTTTTTGATCCGCTCGCTTTAAAAGCTTTGAAGCTTGATCTGCTGGTGCAATGCTCTGTTAGTTCCAATGCTTTGGGTGGAGGTGATAACAGCAAATCTGCAGGGGAGTTGTTGCAGGAATGCTTGGTATCTGTTTCGGATTTCAAATGGTTGCCTCCTTGGAGCTCAGAAACTGCGCTAGCGTTCCGCACTTTACACAAGTTTCTGATATGTGCATCTACGCATTCTGACTCTGACCCTTCCACCACTAGAAGCCTTATGGAGTCTAGCCTCTTCCAAAACTTGCAGGTCTGTTTTGGTTGATGATGGTTTACTTTCCCTAGTTTCGAGAAAGGAACATAACTTATGTAGCCTTTTTAGTTCAACGTAACAGTAATCCTGGATCTAATATTTTGTTGAGTTTCAGGGACATTTTATTATACTCTTTTTTTTTTTTTGATCGTCTTCTATATTTAATTCAGGGGTTACTGGTGGACATGACTTTGAAGTTTGAAATCTTGGTTCCTGTTATTGTTGCTTTTATTGAGAGGTTGATAAACTGCCAAAAGCATCAGTGGTTAGGAGAGCGATTTCTTCAGACAATCGATGAGAAACTACTTCCCAAACTTGAGAAAAACAATTTATTAACAGCTTACTTCCCACTTTTCCATCGGATTGCCGAGAATGATACAATACCTCCTTCTCGATTGATTGAGCTGCTTACGAAGTTTGTCGTTTCACTTGTTGATAAGCGCGGATTTGATGTGGGATTAAAATTGTGGGATCAAGGGACTGAAGTTCTTGGCATTTGTCGAACGCTGTTGAGCCACCATAAGAGCTCTAGATTATTTCTTGGACTCTCTCGCCTTCTTTCTCTCATGTGTCTCTATTTCCCTGATTTGGAGGTCCGAGACAATGCTAGGTACAACCATGGCACACACTAAACAGATGTTCTACAATTTTATGAATCCTGATTGCATGAACTCAACCTCTTATATTGGTGCATTACAGGATATATCTGAGGATGCTGGTCTGTATACCAGGACGGAAGATAAAGAACATTTTGAAGCCTGCGGATACCGTATCTCCATCAACTCATTCATCTACATTCTTTACTGTCCAAAGTCCTCGTTTTCGTCATGATCCTAACAAATCTTGGAACCTTTCATCCTATATTCATCTTGAACGGGTCACGCCCCTGCTTGTGAAACAGTCATGGTCGTTGTCTCTACCATATGTAGGTTTTGGAAATGATGGATATAGCATTATCGAAAGCAAAATTCAGGTAGACGAAGTTGAGCAGGATAGCAGTCAGGAACTCCAGCTTTTGCCAGACTCTCGGAGGATTGAATCAGGAAAACCCACATTAAGGGTGATGGATGCAAAGATTGCAGAAATTCTGGAAAGCTTAAGAAGATACTTCTCAGTGATTCCTGATTTCAGACACGTGCCTGGAATCAAGGTTAGGATAACCTGTACTTTGAGATTGGATGCTGAACCATATAACAGCATATGGGAGAGTCAAACCCAAAGTACTGAGTTAGATAAAGTCGACACACCTCCTGCGATATTCGCGACCGTGATCAAATTCTCATCTTCAGCACCTTATGGCTCTATTCCATCCTGCCGCATACCTTTCCTTCTCGGTGAGCCTCACTTGAACAAGAATGTACCCAACGATGAAGGTTCCTTGGACATCGTCTTGTTAGAAAACACGCTGAAAGAGGAGGAAAAAGATGGCTTGGGAGGAGTACCTGTAACAGTTGAACTAGAACCTAGAGAACCAACACCGGGTTTGGTCGAGGTTTCAATGGATGCAAATGCAGAGAATGGTCAGATGATTCAGGGGAAACTCGAGAGTGTCCCGGTGGGGATCGAAGACATGTTCCTGAAAGCTCTTGCCCCACCCGATGAACCTGAAGATACAATACCGAGCTACTACTCAGATTTATTCAATGCTTTGTGGGAAGTGTGCGGTTCATCATCAAGTACCGCACACGAAACATTTGCACTAAAAGGAGGCAAAACCGCTGCAGCAATCAGTGGGACTCGGTCAGTAAAACTGCTTGAAGTCCCTGCAGAAACTGTTATACAGGCCAGCGAGCTTCACTTAGCTCCCTTTGTGGTGGCTATCACCGGAGAACAGCTTGTGAACATTGTAAGAGACGGAGGAACCATCGAGAACATTGTGTGGCAGGAGGAAGAAGAAGAAGAAGGTCACGCTACTGCAGATCGATCTACTTCTTCGTCGGTGGGGGCCACGGGATCTAACCGATGCCCTCTTCGTCTCACCTACATAGGATATGGAGATGATCAAGAGATTCCGATGACGAGGAGTAGAGGAAAAATGGGAAAGATAAAGATGCTGATGTTTTTGCCTCCGAGATATCATCTGCTGTTTGAAATGGAAGTTGGTGAAGGGTCGACGTTGGTGCATATAAGAACAGATTATTGGCCTTGTTTAGCTTATGTTGATGATTACTTAGAAGCTTTGTTCTTGCAGTAGGAGTTTCTTACATGTTTTACTCTCTTTTTATTTATTATTGTAAAAGTTAGTACACACAAAAAATCATGACATTGTTTTGTATTGAGAAATTTATTTTTATTGGGGTAAAAAAAAGAAAATAATTAAAGTGGAAAATTAACTCCTACATCAGTTTATTGATTTGATCGCGCGAGTTTATTCCACAGTCAATCAAGTTTCTGATCGGCTAAAACTGTTTAACTAAATAATAAAAAATCATTTTTCTATCTCATAATTTTTTTCTAGTTTTCTTTTGTTTAGAGTTTTTGTAATATTTCTAAAAATCGCATTCATAGTTATTATTAATTGATGCAATAGTAAAATTAAAATAAAATTATTATTCTCTCTGTTTTTTTTAAATGATTTCTTTGGTTTTCTATTTTTTTTTAAATTATTATTTTTATATTGTAATTAATGCATTTACTTTAAAATTAAATGATAAATTAAAAACATTTTTGAATGATGGAACTTTATTAGAAAATACAAAACAATAAATAAAAAAAGTAATAACTAAAGGTATGCATTAATTTTTTAATATATGTGAAAAACCTAAAACTTCAATCTTTAAAAAACAGAAAGTATAACATTTTTAAAAATATATCTATATACTCTCTACTATGTTAATGGTCAAAGTCAATCTTTACATTCTATTCTCTCAAAATGGTTATGATGTTGTTAATTATACCAAATGAAAAATCATGTAGTAAACGTAAAATTTTATTTTATGGACATTTTATGTCAATGCAAATGATGATTTTTTTTTAATATTTAGTAGATTTCTCTATGCAAATGATCAATAATACTTTCAAACCAAACTTGCTCAATTATTTTGTCCCAAATCAATACCAAAAAAACAATATTTGTTTATTCAGTTCTATCAAATGAGTAAAAAATGTTTACAAAAAGAACAAACTAGTTTCGGTTCTATCCATTTACATTTCTTCAAAACCAATCTCCCTGTAGTGGGGAATGGCCAAGTCACCAAACCTACAAAAATAGAGAGAAAAACTTAAGGTTTTTTTCATAAATGAGATATTATGTTTTCACAGTAAAAAATAGGTTAAATAATTAATTTTTTTCTTACCGCCGGTGGATTCTCTTACATTTCAATCTCCCTGTAGTGCACAATGGCCAAGTCGCCAAACCTACAAAAATAGAGAAAGAAAAACTTAAGTTTTTTTTCATGTGAGATATTATATTTTCACAGTAAAAAAACAAGTTAAATATTCAAATTTTTCTTACCTATTCCTTAGCCGGTGGATTCTCTTGCGAAATCGATCCTCCTTGAGTCCAGCTGACTCAGCAACAGACAGCAGAAATCCACCATGTCTCAGGGTTCTCCTGCTCTGACAACCAGCTGCTCCAACATCCTGATAAAGCCTGTTGAAAATAAAACATTAATTATAGAAAAAATTCAAATAAATGCCTTTCATAAAATTTTAATTCTAAATCTACTTTTTCATTTAAATTTTGAAACTTACATTTTTATGTAAATAAATCAACCAAATTATCCAATTTTCATGTTTAAAACTATTCTATTTCTAGTATGTTTATAATTATTAATCTAATAAAATTCAGCAAAAATTGAATTTTTAACTTTTTTTTTTCAAAAGATAATTTCAAAATCTTCTCTAATATCTTATATTTATATATATTTGAACATTTTTTGAAAAACAAAAATAAACGCTTGTGTACTGTATTTTTTCTAGTTCTCCACTTTCCCTAAATCACATAGCTATCTTTTCATTCCTATGGTTTTTCATTTTTGCATCTTTGCACGTTTATATTAATTATTCACCGATGTAATTCTGGGTGTAACTTAATTTTCTTTATTCTCACGTAAGAGATAAATATTGAAATATTTCATAAATATGTGATCATTGTTATTTTGACATAAAATTAGTAAATAATATATTTATATCTCAAAACATAGATTATAACAAAAAAAAATCTCAAAACATAGATTTATCTTTAAAATAAACAATAATAATAAAATTTTTGATTTGAATTATTAAAATAAGTAATTTTTAATTAAAATCAGTATAAATGTTTTTTAAGATTTAATAAAGAGTATTTTCGAAAAAAGGAAAAAAAAAAAGTTAAGTTATGAATTAATTAAAATGCTTACCCACGGTCATTGTACTGTCCAGAGTTGTAAACAAAGAGTCCTATTGTACCAAAAACTACTGCACGGGTAGAAATCTGAACCATATTAGCTTCAGCGGCTAGAAGGAGAGTCATGATTTCTTGACCGCTCAGCCACCTCGTAGTCGATGCAGTCACCAACCCGCCCAGCACAGCTAAAAAAAAAAAAAAAAAAAAAAATTGGTTAGTTTATTAACAAAGAAATTAAATGGATAACCGAAAATATATCAAATTATTAGAAAATCATAGATATATCACACTTTAACACAGTTTCTAATCATAACTAGAAGGAACATGACACTTATCGTATCAAACTCAAGACCGTAATGATCACAAATGCACTTATCATATCAAACTCAAGACCGTAATGATCACAAATGGCGCTTCCTAAACCGTCGGAAATTGATTCCGCCGTTCTAACAGCGAGCCAATTCTAAACCGTCGGAAATTGATTCCGCCGTTCTAAAAGCGAGCCAATTCTAAACCGTCGGAATTTGATTCCGCCGTTCTAAAATCGAGGCAATCCTAAACCTTCGGAATTTGATTCCGAAGTTCTAAAATCGAGCCAATCCTAAACCTTCGGAATTTGATTCCACCGTTCTAAAATGGAGTCAATTTTACGATCAATCTACACTCGACACCTTCTCTACATTCGGAAAAATCTCTGCGCTTATATATATGCTAAAGAAAAAGAAAAAAACGACTTACGGTGATCGTGTTTGTGTAGTTGGAGATTGTAGCAAATCGCCGTACGTACGGGACCAAACACTTTCGGAAGCGGAGGAGGAACGAGGTTAGCTGCCATTGTTGCCACCGTCGAGATGATAGTAAGGTTTCAGGGGAGATATGATTTGAAGAGGGAAAGCTTTTTAAAAAAGAAAACAGAGTGTGGAAGAAAAAAATATATCAATTGCGCAACAAACCTGGAATCGGGATCAGGCGGGAAAACTTGGATGAGAGCTGATCCTCTACGGTCAAGCATTGGGTGCACTCTTGCAACGCCCAATCCTGATCCGCTACTGTCAAACACGCGGTCGCATATCACCTGCGCCCGATTCTGCTTTGTGATTTAGGAATGATACCATCAGATTCCATCTGTAAGGTGAACCAAGAATCGGAACGACGGCAGACCCCATCCATCGGAATCGAAAAGGTGACAGATTATAATCATCGACGAAATATTGCATCTGTTTAGATTTGTCTTTAGAGGAAGAATTTTTTTTCTTTTTTTTTTTTTGGCAGAGAAGCGGAAGAACAAATGTGAGAACATCGGAGAATAAGGCGTTTAGCCTTCTTTTAAGATGGAGAACCCCCTAAATTTTGGTTTTTGGGGACGGAAACATAATGGGCTTATTATGGGCTTTTGTTCAGGAAGGACTGGAAGTTGAAAAACAGTCGTTTGGCCCAAGACGTGAGCCCTACTATCAAATAAAAACCCGAACCGGAATCCAAAACCAAACTGAAATTAACTGATTCAGTTTGGTTTTCGGATATGACAATCCGCAATCTTAAGGGAAAAAACCCCACAAATAAAAAAGAGTGGGAAAAGGATGATAATAGATCAAAACATTCAAACCCTTTGAATTAACGTTTCTCATAAATCAAGATAAACTCTCTCCTTCCCTGTTATCCATGCTCATATGCTCTTTAGACAAGTAAAGTAAATTAATAAAATTTCAATACCTGAAATCCCCAAATTTTCAGCTATAATATTCTAGTCACAAGCTACCAACCTGAAGGCATGACTTGTTTAATTTCACAAGTTTTGTTCTTCTTGCGATAGGAGAGTCTTTTACTCTCTTTCTTAATTCTTTTTGTGCTCACCTACATAAAAGTAAAAGTTATCTAAAGGAAATCCAAATAATCACAAAAAAACATGAGGACGTTTTGTATTGAAAATTTTATTATTATTGGGGTAAAAAAGAAAATAATTCTCGTAGAGAATTAACTCTTATCGTACAAGTGTTTTTCCTATGAAATGATTTTAAAGTTAGTATATGTATCTTCTACATCAGTTTGTACCACAGTTGTTGATTTGATCTCGTGACTAGGCTTGTTCAAAGGATATTATATTGCCAAAAGATAACAGAATATCGATTTATCCAAAACAAGGAGACGTACGTACTATATGTTTCTAATGACAACCAGCTGTTGATTAGAAGCAGAACCTTCTAAAACTTGATGGATGGGTTATTTTCAACTTAACATCCTTCAATATTATACCTTGTTGGCTTCGATTTGCTTTTTCTTTGTGTACAGATTTCTTGTTTATTCAGGTAAATTAGATTAGAAAACTCTATGTGGTCCTCTGTTTATGTACAACTGTTTTTTGTGTGTGTTCTATAGGTTGAAAAGCTTACGAAACTTCCATTGATAGACTGTGCTAAAACAAGCATGTCCTCCAAACTAATATCTGGTGACAGCGACTTCTTTGCCAATTTGGTATGCTTCCAGATCTCTTTTCTTGCTAATCACGTGGAAGTAAAATGCATGCTTTGTTATTAAACCATTAATGCTGTAAGTTTTTTATCTGTGTTATATTTAAAACCATTAAACCTATATAAAAGTTCTTTCTAGCTTTTCCTATTCAGGTTTGGGATCCATTGATAGTTTCTTGAAATGACACTCTGATCCATTCATATGGCTGACCTGTTATAGACTTATAGTCACATTTTCCTTGAAGGTCGTGGATGCCGTTCTGTCAGTAAAGATGACAAATGAGCGGGGGGAGATCAAGATACCCTATCAAGGTCTGTTTACCCATCCTACTGTTTATGATCCTCTGTCAAAGTTTCAAACATTAGATGTGGAGTGAGGATGGTATTTTTTATGCTTAATTTACTTCTGACTTACCACGTTGTAAGGCATCTTCTGAAAGCTCATGGACAAAGTGCAAGAGACCGCTATTTGTTGAATGGATATGCACTCGATACTGGCCGCGCTGCTGCCCAAGGGATGCCATTAATTACGAGTGTCTCCAGGGAAGATTACTTGCCTTGACTTCAATCTTCAGATGACAAATCACTTACAAGAGCTGCAACGTGTACATCTTTCCCTTTCCTGTTCAACACTCCTTGAAGACATGTAGCTTCAGCAATGTCTTCCCCAGCCAAAAGTAATGGGATCAATGTGTCACGAACGTAAGAAGAATGATTAACTTTGTATGTGCATACGACGCATCGCTAATGATCTTACTAATTAAGGACCCAATTTATCACAAAAGGTTTCACACATTACATTATAGCTAGCAATAGGCTTGCATACATTGTGGCAATCAGGCAACAAAAACCTTCAATTTCACAAAATTAAACGACCCATTTTATCAAATGGATCCATCTTGGTTTGTCATTTATCTTCCACACATTTCTTAAGAAATATCTTATTAAAATTATAATCATCAAGCATTGAGACATGTAAAATCTCACCCACTGGGAATATCATCGAACGAAAGCGAGCAGCATTTTAAGCTTTTTCGTTCCTAGAAAGAACGTCTATTTATCCAAAAGAAGAACGACAATCAAGTTTCTGATCAGCTAAAACTTGTTTAACTAAATAATATAAATTAACAATATAATATATAGTTGATCAGTCTTTGTCCAAAGGACTCTGGAAAAAAAGAAACGAAAAAAAAACCTAAACTAAACTAAAACGAATGAAACGAAACTCGAAATAAGCTTATTATGATCATAGTTAGTGACGATGATCTTCTTCTTTTGCTTCCTCTTTGCTTATTAATTTTTGCCTCCTACAAATTGGTTGTTGATATGCACTAAACTTGGAACATAAGAGCAAGAGCACACAAGTAGGCAATGTTCTCCAAAGGAGAGGGATTCTGGGGGATTCACACTTTCTCCAAGACCAACTTTTTCAAAGTAACCATTCTCCCCAATGAGGTAAGCTGTGTCGTAGGCAGCCTGATCGTAGCCAGCCTGGTCGTAGCAGTTCATATCAGGTCTGTCTATATGAAAAACTACAGCGACTTTCTTATCCTCGTCAATGAAGAAACTGGCACCATCACAGTAGCACTGAAATCCGAAATCTGTGAGTGGTCCCATGTCGATTCTTAAAAAGGGGACCCACGACACTGCAAGGGGATCAATCTTAGTTGTCACCCAAATCTCCACCTCAGGCATACTCATGCACTGATATAACGCTGCCAGTTGCTCGTCTCTAAGAGAAGACAGAGTCCCAGTATCTTCAATAAAGTGATGAAACGGCAGAGACAGAGGTGGTCCAAATCTCTCTCTTGTAAAATCAAAACAGAGTAAGAAAGCGTTAGGCTCGTCTATCTCTACCGGTCCTTCCTCTTCTAATACAATTTTTTCTTTAGCAAAAAAATAAGTATTTCCCTTGACAGACACACCGCGATGATAAAAATCTACATCCCAGACCGGAGTGATATCGAGGACTCTCCATGAATCCAAACTAATATCGTAGATTTCGTACGTACAAAAATTGAGATGATCAAAAAAACGCAAGATTTTGTGTTTACAGTTCTTGTTGTCGTATCCAAGAGCATAAAAGTCGTGGTAGTAATTTCTGGGCTGGATCCACCTAGTCTGTCCCAAATACGGGTTCCAAAGCACGAGCCTAATTCTGTCCTCATCGGTCTCTTTGTCCTTGTCCTTGGTGACGCATAACAATAAGCCATGGCAGTGAAAGACTTTAGTTACCTTAACCTGATTAAGTGAATCACCGATGTTGATCTCCTTTATAGATGGATCCACGAATTTTTCTTGGTCGAGGATTCCATGAAGATCGAATCTCAATGAACAAAGCTTATACTTCTTCACCATGAACCGTAGAAACTGATGCCGCCTTCCTTCTGCTTTACACAAAATCCTATCTTTGGATAAACTGTTCCATAGTTTGCAAGTTGATCTCACCGCTCCGATACTAGTTATGGGAACCCTAGAGAGTATCTTCTCTACCAAATCCAAGCAAAGCTCCGAGATATTCGTCATTGTTTGCGTTTCTTCAGAGAGAAATTGGGGTTTCTAACTTGCCTACGCAGCTACGCTATATATATATATATAGGCACTTGATTGAGTAAACCTATCTAGCTATCTCCATTACGTGTTTGAAGAAAATAGAAATCACAGTGGTTTAAAAATGTTAATCCCTGTAGATGGAAAATATATGGAAATAACTATATGAAAATCTTTTGTTACTAAATAAATATATTGGAAACTTCCGTAATTGAAAGCATACTCTTTTTTCCTTTTTTGTGCAACAGAAAGTATACTCTATATTCTGATGTTTTTACAACAAAACGTAAAAGCAAAAGACGCCAAAAAAAGAGAGTGTAAAAATTGTTTCTATTTTAATCAACAGTGGTTTTCTACAAAGACTTACAATGGAGGAAAATGTTGTAAAAAGTAAATCCTTTAACTACGTGAACCCAAAAAAAGGAAAAGAAAAATCAATTATCTGATTAAACATAAAACCTCCAAATTTGAATCGACTTAAATCATTGTATAGACTTAAACGTTAATCAACAATAACATTTTGAGAAAACTTCAAACCATGAACATGTCCCAGAAGTCCTTAAAAAAAGATTCCTAATTAGTAGTTAGAACATCATTATTGGAAAGTCTTTAATCCAAAACTCTTAAAAAATAATCATTACCTAACATATTATAAATTATTTTTTTGTTAAGAAGAGAGTTCTTCATTTTTGGATTACTCAATAAAAGTTTCTAAATTTAGAGAGTTTTGTTGAGTAATCCAAGAATGAAGAGCTCCTCTTTTGATATATTTTGTAGAACCCTCTCTTTCTCCTCTCATTGAAGATACTTTTTTCGTTTCTCTTCTCTCTTATGACGGTTGTAGATCTAGTTTTATTTGCAGACAATTGTTCTTGTAATTTTTTCTGGTGGACGTTATTTCGACAAAAAAAACTATTTTCTTTGTCCAATACGATACGAAGTTTATGACTATCTTATTTTTAATTATATATTTCACCAAGATAAATATGTGCATGGTTTTTAACCATCTCTCGATGCTAAACTAGTATATATATAGTTTTTGATAACTAAAAACACAAGAAATCACCAAAAAAAAATGAAAAGACGATTATGTAATGCAGCTTTATAATTAAAACAAATGAAACTCAGTTTGCTTTCCAGATTTACTTCCATTGGGCAATTCCGTTTTAATATACCAACTCAGAAAAGAGTCTAAAACTCATCACATCTCATCTCAGACACATATTTAACATACCCACAATTACAATTCACTAATTCACCCATTACATACACATTACAGACATAAAAACGAAAAGAAACGAAAACGAAAGTCCTTATATAACCATTTTATCTTTGTTTTTATCCAATCACATAGTCAAGGAAAGATATTTCCATCATCACCACCACCATGAGTATATATCTCTGTTATTATGATCATGTGCTTTGTAGGATTATTTTTTTACTATTGAGTCTTCTATAATGTCCCCCAATATCATATGGAATCACACAGAAACAGTAGATATCAAACACTATAGAATAATAATAAAAGAATATTGTTAATCGCAACAAAATTATAAAAGAATGTTTTAAAAAAACTCAATGTGAAAAAAGTAAGTGCTGGACCAAATCTACGAGTAAGCGTCTAAATCTTTATTCTATTGTTGCTATTGATGAACTTAAAAAGTCTTTAAAAAAAATTAAAACTAAATGTTGAAAGTCAAACACAAATTTTTTTTTCAAAATTAAAACAAATTTTAGCATAATAATACTTATCAATAACAAAAAAAAAAAAAAAATCTACTTAATGGACATTTGTAGTATCATGCTTAGAGGTTATGTTAACCCTCTAAAGTTTTGTATAGCATTTTAGTTCTTTAAATTGGTTTTGTGCTTTGGTTGTAAAATACAATCAAAAATGTGTAATACATTTTAGTTATGGACATCAAATTTGGTTATGCTTTTGAAAATTTGAATAGCACTTTAAAAAATTTGTTATTGTGATTAGCTATGTTAATATTATTTTGCAATAAAACTACTAAAAGTCTTGTGCTTCAAAATCTTTTTTATGAATGATTTCTTATTTTAGTTATGGACATCCAGTTGGTTAACTTTATGTCCTCATTGTCTATGGTTGGAAGTTTTTGTCGTTTTGTTTATTTGTTTTTCATTTTAAATTTATTAACTTTTCAGTATGGAAAATCACTTTTCATATATATTATTTCAATAATTACATGATTTAACTGCCAATTTATTGATTTCAATGTGTTTGTGTTATTTTTTTACCATATCTTGTTTACGTTTTTACTTTTTATTTCTTTATTATTATTATTTTTTAATTTCTATCTACTTACTATTTTCTTATAATACGATTTAGTTTCTAACTGATTTCAATTAATCTTATACTAATAATTATATATACATTTTTGAAAAATTTATGTATATAATTAACAATTTTAATTATTAGTATTAAATTAAGTTTTATATTTTAAATAATTTGTGCTCCCAATCAAAAATATTCTGTCTCCACCACTCACAGAATCCATATGAACCCTTTTCTCATATTTATTCTTGAGAAAGCCAAACTATTCACTTAGAATTAAGGTACTTTCATTCCTAGTTTTTGTATTTCTACTACCTAACCTTTTTTCCACCATCTTTCTATGTTCTACACAAAAATCCCATATTAATAATATTTTATAGCAAAATTCTTTCAATTTTGAAAATAGATTTATTGATAAATCTAACCAATATCCTAATATTATTTATCTTGGTAAATAAAAATGCTGATTGAGTCTTTTGAAAGTGCTGGAACTGACAGTGTAAGTCTAACACCATCCGCGTGTTGCTGAGTTTTGTTTATCTCATCTGGATAAATTAAGTTACTTAATCTACCAATATCATATGGAATCACACAGAAACAATAGATATCAAACACTATAGAATAACAATAAAAGAATATTGTTAATCACAATAATATTATAAAAAATTTTTTAAAAGAATCTCTAAAAGAATCTCAATGTGAAAAACTAAGTGCTGGACCAAATAGACGAGCAAGAGGTCTAGATCTTTATTCTATTGCTGCTATTGATGAAATTGAGAAGTCTTTATGAAATAATAAAGATAAATATTGAAAGAGAACTATTAAAATATCTCGAGATTGAAAAAAGTTTTAGCATAATAATACTTAGCAATAACAGAAAAAAAAAAATCTACTTAATGGGCATTTGTAATATCCTGCTTAGAGGTTATGTTAATCCTCTAAAGTTTTGTATAGCATTTTATTTCTTTAAATTGGTTTTGTGCTTTGGTTGTACAATTCAAGAAAAAATGTGTAATAAATTTCAGTTATGGACATCAAGTTCCGTTCCGTTTTTGAAATTTTGAATAGCACTTTAAAAATTTGTTATTGTGGTTAGCTATATTACTATTATTTTGCAACAAAACTAGCAAAGTCTTGTGCTTCAAAATCTTTCTCCTAACTGATTTCTCATTTCTTTTTTAAAAAAACTTCACATATATAGATTTGGTTTTTATCAGAGTCAAATGGATGGATAAAAATTGATTTGAATGTATTAGGCTTGGGCCTTTAGTGATGAAAATCATTGAGTACTAACTTGGTCCGCGACTTAGGTTAATCACTTAAGAATTGATTTATTTCTATTGGACCACGATTGGGTTAAATCGTCTTATCTTTGTAATTATCTTAATCTATATAAAAGTAAGCATGTGTAGGGTATTAGGATTTTGTCGAAGTGTTTAAGGTCTTTTCTTGTGCTTAGAGAGATCTTGTAAGAAATCCTAAAGTGTTGTAATCTGTGATGATAGTGGATTGGTGGTAGCTTCAGACCGAGGTATAGGATCATGTGATCGTGTTCCGAACTCGTTAATTCTCTGTGTTATTTACTTTATTACTCAAACAATCTATTATGTGATTATAGAGAGGGGTCCAATTCTCTACAACTCGTATAGGACCTAAGTTTGAGGTTCTTGAGTAAGGTCAGAGAAGTTTCTACTGGAATCTAGGTTTTAGATCGGTGTCGGTGCTTGGAAACAATAGCAGCGGCGGTTCTAAGGTTTTTCGGTCAAAGGAGAATTCGAAGACAGAGGTTACGTTGATCGACACTCTATCCGTGTTGATCGATACAATAATTGCAGGAAGGCAGTAGTTTTGTTTGATTGATATGTCTACAGAAAAGAAACTGAAGGAGAAGATGGCTTGGACAACGTGACTTCTCTATGTGGAAGAGAAGGATGTTACCTCACACTAATCTTAAGGGTTTAAAGGGAGAGTTAATTGCACCAACCACTGACCGGAAAAGCTTGTGATCAAAAAGGATGAATCAGCGGAATGTTTTTCAGAGAAGGTTAAGGCAGAAAAACACAAGAAGAGGGAACGAGGAGAGAATGTTATGGATATTTTAACTCTCTATCTTGGGGATCTTGTTCTCAAGAAAACAGAAGAATGTACAACTGCACGTGAATTTTGGGATGCACTAGAGAGGTTATACAACACCAAGACTCTACTGTGTTGGATTCATCTTTTGTATCAGTTTTATATATACATTCAAGATGGATGGATGGGTTTAAGTCAATCGATCAAAATGTCGATAACTTTTTGAAGACTATTTCTAAGTTGGCTAGTGTGAAGATTACAATTGCGGATGAGGTACAGGCGATTCTTTTACTCAGTTCTTTTCCATTACAATATAACTCCATGAAAAAAAAACATTTAAGTATGGTAAATAATCTATTTCTTTTGAAGATGTAGGGAATGCTGCAAAATCGAAAGAAACTGAGTTAAAGGTTAGAGGTTTTCACAGAAAACTGGTGAAGCGTATATGTTTCGTAGGAGACAATTAAATAGAGATCAAAAAAATTCAGAAAATAAAAGTAGAAGTAGGTCTAATTCGAGTTCAACTGCTGGTATCTAATTCTCTAGAGAATGTAATATACAAAAGAGGAAATTTGAAAAATTATCTTTGAATGATATTATGTTTTAAAAACTAAAGTATTTTTTTTTAAAATACACTTATTTATAAGGAAAATAACTACATTATCCAATTTACATTTTGTTTGTATACTTGGGTTTGATTACTCTTGAGTTTAAGTGATCATGAATTATGTTTATTTTATCAATAAAGTTTGAATTTTTTCATAAACATAGTACGTTTCCTACAAAATCAATAACATTTTCCAAGTTTGATTATGTTTGGATTTCGCCTAAAAATATTGAGGTAGCTACTAAGTCTGTCCGTATGAAAACTAGACTTAACTTTGTTTGATTATGTTCGCAAAATTTCCAAGTTTGATTATGTTTACTTGTGTTTTAAGTAATGACTCTAGAATTAATTTTGCTAACTTACAGAGATAAATGTTTATAGCTTCTACTTTTGGCTAACTTTTCCATGTTTAAAAGTGAAAAATTTTGGGCAACTAATTTAGTAAAATTGATGAATTCCTATCTGGAATCACTCTTGTCCGTTTATAATTTCCAAAACACTGCAAGCACATCAACAAGAGTAACAGTTTTTTTTTTCCTTCTTTATAATCTAACACTTTTCTGTACATAATCTTTAATACGAGGTTCTAATATAAATAGCTTCCAACAGTCTTCCACTACTTCTCTAACAAAATAATTTAAATTTATGCAGAATCTCAAACCCCAAACTACATTACCTTTTTTTCTTTTCTTTCTAGAAATGCAGAATAAGAAGAAAAGAAGAAAAGAAAATGGTATAATATGATTGCATTCTACAAGCTATTGCTCTCGACCGGTTGAACATGTAGGCCTCCTCCTCTGTCATCGTTTGTCATCTTTTTTAGGGAACGGTATTGCAGCCGCACGTTGTCTCCACTTTCGACAATCTTCAAGAGATACCTAATATCGGAAAACAAATGAGAACGGATTAGTTGGAGAAACTCAATAACTCTCATTAACCTACTAAGTATAGTTTTGTTTCATCTCTGATAGTTCATTTACCAGCCATTGAGACATTGAGATGTCACAATTGCTTCTTTTCCAACAAACTTTTCCGGGGTTCTCCGGTTTCCCTGCATATGGTCAAATGTGTTTCATGGCACTAGAACCAAAAGTATATGCTGGACGAATGTGCCGGAAGCCAAAATATGAAAAGTAATGTCCTACCTTGATAAGCACTTTCTCGTTTACAGCAAATGGATAATGCACCACTCGCTGCAATCCATCATCTGTGGCTGGATCTCCATTTTCCTGCAGGGAGAAATTTGGGATCGAGTCGTCACTTTTATCAGAGGTCCATCAACCATATAAGATAAGGCAAAAAGACAAATAGATGATGATGCAGACCGATAAGTTTGGAGATAGTAATATGTAACCGGACGCCACCAAAGGCATACAATGCAATTAACAATAGAGAGAAGTCTCAGATCAACTTACCACATCCATTTGATCGCTCATTTCTTTTCTACGCCTCCGCATGGCTGCATTGTGGAACAATCTTTTATCATCCTGTTGCTTTATAGCTGAAGCGGCAGCTCTAAGAGCTAGGCGTTTGACATAAAGAGAAAAGTTAAGATTGTTTGTCTATGTCAAAGGCCAAAAGACTACACTGTTGGATGATTTATTTGTTGAGGATCACGGATAATAAGAGAGTGAAGCTGTACGGGAATTACCATGGTTAGGGACCAGAGACCCAGTCTCGATTTCTGCATTGCAGAGCGTACATCTAGACTGTGCAGAAGATAACTGTGGTTACGAAATATTCTTGGGTATGTAGGAAGAACCATCACAAGAATGTCAAGAAACTAGCATATTAATAGAATCGAAGGAAACACACCAACCATTTCAAGGACTCTTCTAAGCATGAGGCCACCAAATGAATGTCCACAGGAGACAACAATTGCATCTTCAAGAAAAGCACCACTAAACACGAAATAGTTTGCAAACAGACGAATTAGAAAGCTGAGTAATTTTTCCTTCATCAGATTAACGTCGTCTAAGCATTCATCCAACCAAATCATAAGAATACGAGAAGGGAAAATTGGTACTCACGAAATTGGATCCGAGAGAACACTTCTCAAGGAAGGCTCTTTGCATACATCATCCCGTGGAACCTGACATCCACAATTCAGAAGAAGATCTCTTGACATAAGACCTTGTGCTCTGAGCAGTTAACATTAAAGATAGAAACTTATATCATTATACTATTCAGGTAGTGCCAATCATAAGACAGATCCAAATGAAAGGTGATCCTCAAACCTAAGTACTCTACGTTGCACATCGACTCATTAAAATCTAGATCAAGATGATATAAATGACAAAAGTGCATGATCTGAAAGAATAGGCAGGACATATATATTTTCAAATCGTTTCCTCAATAATATACATTTCTGCTCCAACTGTCAAGGCGAAAAGACAGATTTGGGTACGATAGGCAGAGAACTCCACAGATATCAAAGTTTTGTACGTTTAAATGTACTTTTACAATCTAGACTATTAGCTCCACTGTTGTAGGAAAGGATGAGCTTACATTGGTTTTCACAGGCGGACTAACTGGAGTGTCATTCTCGGCCAAGAGGTTATCCATAAACTGACTGACAGATACTGGCACATAGCTTTGTGGAATTACATGGCCAGCTGCTTCTATTGGGGAACAATCTAATATAGCATTACTTTTCGGCATAAGCCTAAATGCTAGTGATGCTCTGCAAGTGAAAAGTTCCGCAATTAAATTAAACATGTAAGCATGCAATCGTGTCACAAGTTTTTTTATGGAAAAGCTTATTATCTTTTATAAACATACCTTCCGCCAGACAAATGATCAGTGGTAGCTCTATAAGAGGCAGCTGGACGGAGACCTGCAGTAGCATGACTAAGCGCTTTGCCAGTAATGAGTAAGATATCACCAATCCCACATCCATTATCTGCTGCGTACCAGCGACCATTTGGGTCACATACCTAAGGATAGAAGAAAATTTCAGAACCGAAAAAGGCCAAAGATACTTCATATATATATGGAAACGTATCTTCAAGCTAACAAGCAAATCTAGGATTACAACTGGTCATATCAGATTCCTATGAAAGTATTCTGGAGAAACTGTTATGTTGTCGAAACCATATACGGGGATGTGTCCTTCAAGTTCCTTACTATAATGAAAGCATATATGTATCCTTCAACACACAGAAAGTTCATAGAAAGGTGACCTGAATGCCAGTGCCATCTGAGCAGAACAGTGTCAACAAACCCTTCTCAATTTCAATATTAGTGGAAAGATTCCCACCTCCAGAGGCAGGTTTTCCATTTTGGATCGATGCATGAGCATAGGAAGCCAATAGCACCGAGGAAGAAACCTCGTTCGGAGCTAGTGGAAAGTCGTCGAGCATATGGTTAAAAACACTGCAAAACAGATCCCCATTCGACAAGTTAATACAAAAAGGAAAGAGGTAATACTACAGTAGTAGTAGTAGTAGTAGCAAAACCAGAGATTAACGCATCATAACCATCCTACTCGCTTCTTAGACGAAGATGCCTTGCTATTGCAGATAAAGCAGCTCGTGCTACTTTACCCAAAGACCGGAAAATCTCAGCCATGCATGGAGGAGACGAATCTAAATCTTCAACAGATCTATTCAGAAGACACAAACATTCATCAAACAACACATAAGCCAAGTCAAAGCAATCGTCCAATTCAAACACAAAAAAAAAAAACCAATTCTTTCTACATAAAGAACGAACCTTCCGGCTCTGTACATAGAGAGGCCACGATTGCCTTTGCCAGAAACGTTAAGTCCTCTAGTTCTGAAATACAAGCGAGCAGCTTCAAGTCCACATCGCATCAGTGCAGTGTCTTCACTCCCTAGCTCGATCACAGAAGCATTATATCTCATCAAAGACACAGACAAAGCCTCAACAGCTTTTCCATAGGAGGGAGAAGGAGCGCCTTCGTAAGGAAGAATATCAGATAATCGAACCCTAGCGAGAGGACTCCCTGACATCATCAGCATAGGATCGCTTGACGGGTAAGCAGCGGAAATCGGCGTAACTGTAATCGGATGAGACAAAGGAGACTTGTTCAGGCCGGAAGATACATCAGCAGCAGAAGCAGAATAAGAATAAGAAACACCGGCGTTAAAGCTTGAAGGCGTGATCGGAGACGAGCCTTGCCGGTGCTGCATCACCACTAAAACAAACCATACGATCTTTTCAATTCCAAGTATGTCTCCGGCGTCGGGAATATCCGATTGTCTCGGTTGAAGTCGTTGAGATCGCCGTTGCAGAGACGAATTGGAATTTTTACTGTAGGGAAGGCGTGATTTTCTATCTATCTACTGGTCTAAAATCGGATAGACGATGACTAGTTTCATTACGAGTCACCACTATGAAACTAACGTCGGTGGGTATGTCGACGTCGATGGAGTAGAGATTCGAGCCGGGGGAGGTTGGATTCGCCGGAGAATTGTGGTTCTGGATTTTTTTTTTGTGTGTAGACAAGACTCTCTGACTCAACTCTTTGGTTGTTGTGTTTGAGAAATGTTTTGAGAGGGTAATAAAAAAGAAAGCCAAAGGGTCTTTGTACTTTCACCTTACTTTTGGGTCAAACTACTCGCAGATTTGCTACATTACATACACATTCCATTTTGCTGTGTAAATAAATAAATTTTGAAAAATAATTATAAACTAAATTTTCTGTGTAATAATATTACTGTGTGCCAGTTGACAGCATAGTAAAAACAGTAAAATAGCGGAATCATTTACATTGATTTTATTTAGCTAAGTTTAATAATTTATCATCCGAACTAATTATTACTACACATGACTCAGCGACGCGATAAAAAAGACATGTGATACAGCACAATGATTTGACAGAATAAATTGTCATTGCATGTATATTGTTTAATTTGTAAGAAATTGTTAATTGCATGAATATGCTTGTTATCGGTCAAAGTTGTAAATTTGAAAATTGTAAAGTGAATTGGTGATAGACTGATAGTGATACAACTATTAGACTATTAGTAAGATATATGGGAATATGGGATTATTGGATGGACAATAAAATGGACAATTTAAAATGCCCTAAATGGTGATTTCAACAAACGAGGGAGATGATGATGATGTATGAGGATGGTAAAAGATGATGAAGATGTTTTACTTGTTAGTGGTTGTGGTGATGAGACGAGAGGGTGCGTTTTGATGATGAAGTTAAGAAGCATACGTTGATGATGTGAGTCATGATGTGTATCGTGATGTGACAACATCATCAATAATAGTAATTGTGATAATGATGATGATCTTTTTATTTCATTTTATGGGAAAAATAACATCAAATAAATGATGATGTAGGACGTGGAGGTGGATGAGTGTGGTGATGATAATGATGGTGAAGATAAGCATTATTATTATGGATTGTATCAAAAAAGTATCACGATGTTCCAACATAGTGATGGTTTTAGTATTTTTAACTTCAAAAAGTATTTATGGTTTTTAACTTATAATATCGGAGCAGACGAGCAGTACTCATAAATTAGAGTTCTCCATAAATTATGGGGTGCCCAACTCGAAACCGAAGAGAACATACTAACCAGAACTATCAAAATGCATTTGCTTATTTCTTCGTGAGTTTCATGCTGAAAAAAATAATGGCTCACTTTCAGAAAAGGTCAAAAACTGATTGTAGACTGAAACTCATATAATTTACAATTCCATTTGCATATTTCTGATAAAATACAATAAAATAAATGTAACTTAAATATCCTAGAAAAGTAAAGATAATCATGAATGTTACTAAAAAATGGTCCCATGGTTACATAAATGCCAAAACTAAATGAGAAAAATTGAGCATGTGGCTGCTTTTACAAATCACTTAGAGAAGGCAGATTCACATAGATGATTCAATTACAATACACATGTATATTTTACAAAGAGAGTTCATGTAAAGAATTGTGTCTACTAAGCTACACACATGTATATATATAATACCTGAATTTCAGACATCAAATATAGCACAAACCTCTGTTAAGAGCCTTGAAAACGAATTGATGACTGTAAATTTAGATACAAAACCTTTTGCTTTCTTCAGTTTAAAAGTTGTAAACCGGTCGGTTTTCTACTTATAAATCCACTCGTTTGCTCGGCCCCCTGTCGAATCCATGTCAATGAAAATGCTCACAGCCTGCATGACGAGAAGAAAATCAGCCAAGACTTAGGATTTTAAAACACAAAAATGCGATTTTTAAGCACAATCAAATGATTCAGAGTGGTCTCTCCTATCGACTGAAGTGATCTAACTAATGTATTTGTCTGCAATCTAAGTTTCTGTTTCGGCTTGATCTCACCTTTCCTATCCGAGGTCGCTCCTTTGACTTTGCTAGGCTGTTACGGATATGTGAGACCGCTCCCCAGCATTTCAACATGTTGGCTACATCGTCAAGTCTCAGTAAATATTCTTCTTCCGTTAGAGGAAAAGACCGCTAGGCATTGAAGAAGAAAAAGAAGAAAGATAGATAGAATGGTGAATTAGCTTACAAGTATTGGCTTCCAAAGGCAATAACTATACCAACAACATATGGGTATACATATCATTTTTTATGTGGCAAAGATCCTCAAACCGAAATCCGAATTAAACGGAAAACAAAGATAAAAACGATGTAAGTTCAAACAAGTAAAATCAGTTGAACTATCATATCGTTAGGCTTCTTTTATGATCAAAACACAACGTAG
Organism: Sisymbrium altissimum; assembly: GCA_900406495.1. Taxonomy (NCBI): domain Eukaryota; kingdom Viridiplantae; phylum Streptophyta; class Magnoliopsida; order Brassicales; family Brassicaceae; genus Sisymbrium; species Sisymbrium altissimum. The sequence continues at coordinate 2,531 of OVBI01000278.1, read as the reverse complement.
GGTTGGCTTACCTGTTCTCTGTACTTCCACATGACATTCATTGCAAGAAGATTCCGCCCCATGAACTCCTACATTAATTACATCTAAGAACCATGATTTAAGTTCCAAACTTTTCAAACGACACATATTGACACATTAATAAAATTAAGGTCACAGCCAGGCAAGAAACTTAAAATGCAAAAGGCCTCAACTTTCTTCTTGTCGTTTAAGATAATTTTGCAGATGAATATAGATGTCTAAAGCTATGACTTTAACATGTGATTACAGAATCACAAACACTCTAGAATACAGAAAGGCATACCTTCTTGATGAGCTGGACATCATAAGATCTTCCATACTTCTGCCTGATGAGGGTTGCAAGATCTAATCCGTTAAATGCAGAATCATCCGACCCAACCATTCTTTCAAGATTTGCCCGATTCATATCATTCGCTTGCTGCAGACAAACAAAAAATGTTTCAATCTGATCAGATGTATGAAATCAATAATTTTTAACAGAGGCATGCTTACTTCTATGTTGTGTTACTAAGAAATGGCGGATATGGGAAGACATTAGGACATCAAAAGAACTCAGGTTGGTTCAAGCAGAAGTATATCAACATTTTATTACCTTCATATAATCTCAACAACTTGAAAGTTTTACGCTTTCATGTACCAAAAGGATTAAACCACGTTGACCATATAACAGAGTTCTAGTGTATAAGCACACGGAGACTATGTCTCAGTTACATCACTTGAACACTTAAACGTCAAGTGGTAACTTCAGTTATAAGTTTCACCTCAGAGGACAGCTAAAAAAATGATTAACAATGCTTTACAGATGTATTAAACCAAAGACATACCCTTTTAGATTTATCATCGAGTGATTCCTCTTCCTCATCATCCGAATTATCTGGATTCATCCCGTCATCCACAATACTGCAAATTCTTGAATACCTTCTCCTACCAGTTTGCCCACAAGTACTCTTCAATCGAAGGCTATGAGAAAAAGCCAATCTTCCAGAGAAACACGGACCGCAATATCTCGAACAAGACACCTTAGATATTGTTCCTATACCGCATCGTTCGTGCGTAATCGATGGTTGGCAATGATGATGACTTGTTGAGACAATGCTCATCATCTCCTGTAAAGCGATAATAACGCCAAAGCATAAATCTTTGCTGCGGTTTTGAAGAATCGAATAGAGAATGCATCTAATTCTCAAACCAACAGTGAACAAACTAAGTAGAGAAACCAAACCAAGTTTCTTTGATAAAACAGAGAATAGCGGAATACATGGAGAAAATATGAACTTAGTTCGATCATCATAAACAATCTAACTCGTTTTATCTATAAAGAGGTTCATCGAGAAATCGCTATTCTGCTAACTAAGAGGCAGTTAGCCGAGTAAGATGGAGAAGCAAGTTAACATGAACAAGTGAGAGAAGCATCTCAAGGGAGCAAATACCAAATTGAGAATTTACCACGAAGTTGAAGGAGCACGTAATATTACCGCCGGAAAGAGTCGAGGAAGAGCACGGCGGTGCTGCGGAGGAGGAGATGAGGAGAAGGAGATATACAGAGAGATAAATATATCGGTGAATGAACGGTGAATGAACGGTGAAGGAGGAGACACAAAAAAAAATGAAACTATTAATTTTTGAAACAAAGCCAAAATTCCTATAAAACTTATTTTCTTTATTGCGCCAATATCCTAATTTATTAGTTTTTAAAATTGTAAAGCCTAAAACGTCTAAAATTAAAATACATGACTAAGAAGAAGACAAAAAGAAAAGACGAAATATTTTAATATGTTCATAAAAGGTTATTTTGATAAAATATTGTAAATAATAATATTATTATATATAAATAAGAAATATTATAAATGTTGTTCATAAAAAATTGCTAATATTCTTTAACAATACGAACTTAAAAACAAAAAAATAATAAGCACGTATGGCAAATTAAAACCTTTACAACAACAAACATTATTCATTTATTAAAAATTCTCAAAAAAAAAACATTATTCATTTATTTCTAGAAAAAAAAACATTTACGTTACGCCAAGTTTTTTCCCTTGATCAAGACAACGGCTTTGTTTACTTGCACGTTACCGCTAAAAGTTTTGGATTTTTTTACCGCTTGGCCTTTGGCCCTTTGCTCGTCTCATTATCTGCACATGTTAATTTCCTTATATTTCGTCATCGAGACATTTACTGTCGTGAGATTTTTTTCCTCTTTCTTTTTAGCTTTTCCTAATTGTAAAAAGACCAAATTGATTTCAAAAAGCAACAACAAGTTAATTAGCATTTGAATCTCTGAATTTTTCATAAGACAAATATTAAATAGGGAAAATTAGTTAATAATGCTACATTGAAAAGCAAATTGTCATATTATGTTTTTCCTTATTTTGGTCAACATTGAACTTTATTACCCTTATTTTAATTTCCGAAAATATTAAAAAAAATTGTATAAAATATAAAAAAATCAGAAAATAAAAAAAAGGAAATATAATATTTAATAAATATTTTTCCATATTAGTTTTGGAAAT
>OVBI01000277.1:0-96133 GCA_900406495.1 Sisymbrium altissimum | reverse complement strand
CTCTCATTCGACCAATAAGTCTATATTCCAAAACAAATCTACCATCAAATCTAAATAAGTCTACCACAACATCAATATAAGTCTATCAAAAAAGTCTATCGTCCAAAAAAAAAGTCTACAGATCCGTTAATAAATCTACAGACTGAAAAATAAGTTTACCGACTAGAAATAAGTATACCAACTCTAAATAAGTCTACCATCAAAGGATTGATAGAGTTATTTTGGAATTTGTAGACTTATTTAGGAACCTGTAGACTTATGTTTTTTTTCCAGAATTTTTGTTGCTTACGTGGCATAATTCATTAATGGCATTTTCGATATTACATTTTTTGTCTATACATGAAATAAGGGTAAAATAGGTATAAAAGGTTATTTTAGCAATTTAAAAAGATATGCATTAGTTTAGTAACTTTTCAATATTTTGACATCATTCTAGCAATTCTCCCTAAAAAGAATTATAACAAGATGTTAAAAAATACGAAAAGCACATTCTAGCCTTTATGGACAAGTAAGTTCCCGATCCTAAAGATAAGTACCAGCAGTTTCAACTTTCAAGCAATTCAATTTTGCTAGTTAAAAAGAGTTAGGAAAACAAAACTCTCCACTTGAATGAATTTAGCAATCCAAATACGCCTAATGCAGTTCCATTTTCAATCGACTGATCCATCTTTTTTTTTTGTTTTCGTTCAACTGGAATGAACATCAACTTAGCATATTTATTGTGATGACTGAGAATCTGTAGTCTGTACTGACTTTGCTAGTGAGAGAAACCTAAGAATCTGACCCCGACCCACACCATCAACACCGTTCAACTTATATGGGCCTTACTAAGAAACGAAGCTCGTTAAAGCCTATGAAAAAACGAAGCTCGTTAAAGCCTATCAATAAATCCAAGGATCAGATCTAGGGAAGAAGGTTGGTTCCCAAAGTAGTCTTCACGCGTTTGACAGCATCAAACATGTTTTCCTATACTATTTAGGTTTTGGGAATTTAAACTGTTTTGATCCGTGCTGCCATGCACCATACAGTATATTATATAATATGTATTTAAACGTTTCTTATTTCTACGAGACTTCCTCGGTAGGGATTAGAGATGGGCGAGAGTTTTTCATCACAATTCTAGCCACCAAAAACAAAAATAACTGTCATCATAATGATCATCGCGATGAAATAATTACGAAACAAAAATCGAAGGAGTGGATTGATCAAAAACGCGATGATTGTATTGAGCGATAGTTATGTTATCTGCGGGTTGGTTAACTAGGTTCATTGAGATGGATTAATGAATTCATGGCTACATTGCAAGAATACACAGCCGATCACTCCAATTATTCACTCGTTTGAAGGTTACAACGCATTCTCACATATATAGACAATCCCCAGTTTGTAGTTGTTATACACCGATGAGACATGAGAGGATCACTTCTTTATTTAATTAGATATACGTAAATTTCACAAATCGACTTTCAACTCATAGATTTTTTATTTTTATGCCAGGCAAAAGAACTCGATAAAGTTTTCTCCTCAAACAATCCTGTCGAAGAATACATAATTATCAAATACCTTTTTGAGTAATTTACTTTCTTGAAACAATTGGCTACTCTATCTTGGACCAATTGGCTACTCTTGGATTAGGACTGGGAGACTTATTATTGGTGCTTGCTTGTCTTCTTTTCTATGCACGTATACATAAAATATACATTCTCTTTCTTCAACTAGATAATCATTTTCTTTTTGTTCCTTGTTTACAACTTTGAAATTATATCCTAATTATAACTTATATCATCATCTTCAAGTGAAAGAAGATATATCCATCATATCAAATTATCTTCTTTTCTGTTTATACATAATCTAGACTATAATAGATAGAAGCAATCTTCCAATTCACTATTCATGATCACAAATAGTAGCTGGAAAATGAAAGTTAAATTTTGGGGCGTAGTTAAACCGTTATAAAAGTAACGTTTCAACGGTGCTAGACCAAAGCCTAGCCCAGAGGAAAAAAAACATAAAAAATCCGTTTTGTTCTCGGCCCAGAAAGATATATATGGGCCGGAATTTTGCGGATACCAAAAAAAGAAGAAAATAGATTAGAGGCAGAAACTTAAGTGTTCGATCAGAACAAGCAACTCATGATGGATGATACGTCCTTGGATCATCTGTAATACAAGAGAACTCTTGATCCAACTCATGATCCAAGGAAGAAGAACCATATCTGCCATGGATACTTGTGCTTCCTTCTCCTGCTCCTCCAAGCTTCTTCATAGATGTGATGACTTGACGAAGCTCCAAGTTTTCCTCTTTAAGACTCAAGTTTTCTTGAAGAATAAGATCATTGCTGCCCGACGCTTGGTTAAGCTTATCTAACAGCTGGTGGTTCTCGCTTCGAAGCCAAGCAACCTGCGAGAGAAGCTCATCTAAGTGTCTTTGCTTTCTCATTCTTGACCTTCTTGCTGATTCTCTGTTAGATACCATACGTCTTTGCTTTCTCTCGTTGATGACGAATATATCTTCAGTTGCTTCATCGGATGTGGTAGAGTTGTTGCTTGCCGGAGATTGTAGATTGAGTTCTTGAATATGAGGGTATGGGATAAGATTGAGATTGTTATTGGTTGAAGGGTTTAAGTTGTTGTAATAGTGGTTTAAGTGGAAGTAGTCTTGTTGTTGCATGTTGTTACGACTTGAGCTATCATAATTTGGCTGCATGGTCAATTTCTCTCTCTCTCTCTCGCTCTCTCTCTCTCTCGTTAGAGTTCAAAGAGGGTGAGTTAATGGTAGAGATTGGATGAGAAGGAGTGTTTATACAGCATAGAAAGGCATAGAAGTGGTCCATACCTTTTTGCAAATTGGTGGCTTTAGTGACACATGCTTAAGGGTTTTTCTTTTGAAAAAAATAGTTTAGATTATGTCTTCTACATGACCCATTGGCATGTTTTTGTTTTCTTTAAATTATTGAGAAGACTTTTTTATTTTTTATTTTATTTACAGGTTGCCATACAAATCTACAAAACAGTGGATACTAAAGAGAGTGTTCTTTTTTCTCATTAAAATGTTAATTATGATATTGATAAACTGGCTGGTCCATAACATAAGCTAAAATCACCAGTTAAGCATCCAATATAATGAAACCACCAATCAAGCATCCAATGTAAGAAGGTATATTTTATTTTATTTTATCAGGCTTTATTTCTAAGCTATATTTAATAATAGTAATATTTATAGAATTGTTTTAGCAGTTGTTAATAAGTTTTTTTTTCAAATAGTTATTATCTTTACTAGTAAAATTATATTTATAAATAATTATAATCTTATTATAATGTTTGTTTCTTCGAGAATCAATACAAAAAGATTTTAAAACTTATTGAAGTGTTTAATTTTTTTGAAAGATAAAATCAAAAATTCATATAAAATACATAAATTATTGAAGACATATTATCGACTACTATGAAAGTAATTGCTACTGTTGATATAAATTCTGTAAAAATAAAGCTAATAAATAATTATTTTTCATTTATAATATCATTAGAAAATATTAAATAAAGTTTAATTAATGATTTATCAAATAAAAATGTTAAAAAACATATATTAACAATAAATTTTTATTTTTACTATTTTTTTTATAAGCCATTTATGAAATTGGGTTATTTTATAAATTTTCTATATGATATTTTTGTATTACTTATTTGTGATTTTGTAAAATATATGAAAGGGCATAATTTCAAAATTTGCGTGCATAGGGAAAATGTTAGACCGGCAGTGTCGTTATACATGGTTGATCATGAATAAAAATAAGTTAGTTCCATTGAAATATTGTTTATTTATCGATCGGTTGATGCATGAGAATGCTAGTTAATTGGGAAAGCATGCATTACCATATAACCAGTGCATGCATGGTTATAATATATATCACACAGACGTAACTTATATATGGGTGTGTGTATATATATATGTGATGACGTGGTACATTGATCATATGATGTGGTTAGTTTAATATATAATAACAAAGTGGCAAGTTGTTGCAACCGGTGCAATATGAGTATAAGAAAGGGTGACATGGCCACAGGGGGACGCAGGAAGAGAAAGAATGTGGCCTGTGCCACAGTCTTTTTTTTTTTTTTTAATAGCCATCTAGTGGATCAAACAGGTGCGCATATATACCTGATGCATGGTCATGATTGAACTGACAAAGGTTTATATATCATGAACATGCATTATGCTGAAAATGACACATGAGGAGTTGGGCACTTGTAGATAAAATCAAGTTTGGATCAGTGTTTTGTGCTTACATCAGAGAGAAAATTTATATAGTTTATAGTTGTGGGGTTTCAAAAATTTTTAAGTTTAGAAACACTGCTTTTGTTACCCAACATATAAAGTGGCAGTGATGCCAGATAAGTCAATTTATAAAGCTTATATGTATTCTGTTTTTAATTAATTCCAACAGCTACACAACTCACCAATTCCTTTTCTTCTTCTTTTTTTTCTCTAGAAAAATAAGAAGATTATCTCTTGGACATCTGATATTTGCTTCTCCTCTCTAAATAACATAAAGTATATATGGTTTTCTGCCTATTTTCTTAGAGGTCCTAGATCAAATATAAAATAGTGTGGTGTTATCTAATAATAACTACTATAATATCACAAAAAGGTAAATATGAAATATCTCAAATTAAAAACTTAAAATGGATAACTGAACTTTAAAAAAAATATAATCTAAACTAAAATTTTACCATATTTTATCAATATAATTTTAAATGTCAAGACCCAAGGTGATATGGGTCGTGCCTGTTTTAATTTGGATTTGAGGTCTTTATCATTTTCTCTCTTTTGAAAAGATTTTGTCTTTACAACCATGGCATTAGACATGTGATCGATGTGTGCATCTGATGATTCCATAAGTTCACCACACATTGTTTTTGCCGCATCAAAATTTATCAACTTGATTATTTGAAAAAGATTATCTTGAATAGTCATCTTTGGTTTGAAAATGTTTTTCTTTCTGAAATTTTTGAATAAAACCAAACAAATGCAAGGGAATTTTTTTTTATTGATTGACAAAATAAATAGGATATAAGTAAATTACTATTTTTATATTAAAAAGTAGAACAAATAAAGTTGTAGAAAAAAATTAGAAAAATTCTTTTGGTTTTTTTCGGTAATAAGATAATGAAAACAAAATATAAAAAAATTGGATATAAATTTTTAGTTCTGATATCAATATATAATACTGGAATTACACCAAATTTATATTCACACAGTTTCAAAGCCTACAACTTAGATGGAGTGAAATTCACCACACAAATTAAAGAATGATTTTGTGATAAGAACACAAATCAATATCTGTGTGATCACACACAAAAACAGAGATTATACTTGCTTTTTAAGGGATCTCTGAATTTTATTGTTATTACTTTTTTAGTAAGTTAAGTACATTTGGTAAACATTTAGTAAGTTAACTACATTTGGTAAACAGATGTTTACTCATTTTATTTGATTGATTCAATTTAGTGTATTATATTCTACAAGAATAAAAAATATAATTATTAAACAAAATCTTATAAGAGAAAAAATGAAATAAAAGAGAAATTATACATTTAAAGCAAACATATGAAAAAATACAGAGATTAAAAGAGAAATAGCACTCTAAAACTTCCTAAAATGTTGGTAAGCGGCTTCCTCTGCCACCATAACCTTTATTTTTCTGTCTTTCTACCATGGTTTATTGTATCTTTTTTATGTGTAGGTTTTATTGTTTATGCTCAAACACAAGTTACACAACCATGACATATTGAAATTCCAATAATATATTACATATGTAAATTCCAATAATATATTACATATGTAAATTCCAAATGTACTAATTGGTTTTATAATATCTTAATTGACCAATTATCCCAATTTTTTGTTTTCTTAAAAAAATCTTGTAAAGTGTTTATTTTTCATTCTGATAACTGGAGAATTCCGGACAAAAGCATATACTACTATAAATTTTCAGAACTTTTAGAATAACTGATTAAATCGTTATCGAATGACTCGAGTTCTCGTCTTACAATTTGAGGTAATAAATCATGCAATCAATACTTGATCACCCAAATTGATTTTTCTTTTCAAATGTTACGTATCTAACCTCATCAAATCAAGTCCTGTAGAGAAGATCATGTCCATAGAAGAACTTAATAATACTCCAACTTGATCTTCTCTTATTATATATATATATATATGGTCAAAGACCACTATTAACAAAAACCAAACCAAATAAACTCCTTCTAGTTGCACTAGGAAAGCAAGATGTGTTAGGCAGAGTTGGCTTGTCGTTTTATGATGTTCATTACAAAGGCTATGGCAAAGGCTATAAATACATTTGAGGAGCTGATGACTCAACAACCACTTAAAACCACATACACTTGCAAAATGATTACAGTTTAAGACCAATATTTTTGCTTAACTAAATATTATAACTAAATGAGTGTTATTCCTTGCCTGCTCAGATATAAGAAGATCGACTATCACCGAATACCGAGCACATATTTGATCATTTCGTTGTAGAACTGTTTGACTTTTTTAATATAATTAATGTCATCGAACTTTAGGTAATCGTTTGGGTTTGTACCATAGTTTCCTGACTTAGATTCGTTAAATTAGGGGGCGGGGGGGGGGNAACTTAGACGCAATTATCTTTATGAAAACTATTTAATAATTGGAGAATGAGCAAATCTTCTTTGGTCCCTTTTTTCTTTCTTGCCACTATTATAATTAATTTTGGAACGTATCTTTCTTTAAATAACCAAAAACTTAGGCATGCATGGGTTTATTATAATCCATTTGTAAAAGGCAGTGTTCACTAAAATATTTGCATATTGATATTGGTCCCTAGGTATACCTTTTGAGTGTTCACAGAAAGTTATATAATACAGTAATATTAGAGCTTGCTTTTTTTCTTTTTCAAAGTTTATTTCAGGTCTTACTGTTTTAGTGATGCATTACATTTGAGGAAACCACATTTTTCAAGAGACCATTAGTTTTGAAGAACAGATGCAGTGTAGTTCTTGAATTTTGGATCATATATTCATTTGAGATTAATGCGCTCTGATTTATAAATCTCATCTCAAACCGACTGATAATGAATTGAAAAACCAGTTTATATCCATCAATACTCTTTTCTATGTGAAATTCACAACACAATAAACTTTGTCGACTGACTTAAACCCTCAAATTGCATAGTTCGGATTTAATGACTATTGAATGAAAGAGAGTGTGACTGTGTTGGTCAAACAAAAGGATACACACCATCAAGTCATATCATTCAGACAAAGTCTATTTCTTCTTTATTTCAGTCTCATGTCCTTTTGAACGGTTTGTTCTTCTTTCACAGCCTCAATTTTTTCTCTCTTAATTCACATCTTTTTCACTTTTTTTTTTCCAATTTGCTTTTTTCTTAGTGTTTCCTTTATCTAAATATTGTTTTGATATTTATTATTTTATTATTAACTATATATATATAAGTATTTTTGAATGTTATATTGTTTTGGTCCCATTAGGTACAGTACCACCTGATATTGGCCTACCTTGATTTTTCGATTCTTTACAAACAATTCTCTTAGATGTTGTAACTTATATCCTTCTTCGTATCTTCATCTAAACTCAAGTGTAGTAATTTTTTTTGTCGTCTGTTTCATGTATTTTCTTCACTGTTGTAGTGTTTATTTAGTCGGTTTAGCTTTGTTAACTATATTTGTAAACTTATTCTTTAGTTTTGAAGGATGAATTAGTAATGAATGAAAATCTCTCTTTATCAAAAAAATAAATAAATAAAGAAAAAACAAATGAAATCTAATGTAATTAGTAATGACCATGGGAATTTGTGGTGTCAAAATATCCTCTTCTAGCTAAAACTAAATATGTATGTATATATAAGTATAGAACTATCTTTTATCTACATTTGTTCCAACAAAACAAAAAGAAACTTAAAAAGTTGACTTTTTGACTCGTTGTTTAAATAACGTTCTTGAGTGTTTTAACTCTGAAATTCATTGGCCCTTAATGCCATATGAGAATCCAAAATTCCACTGATCTTCTTCGTTAAGCAATCATCAATATATTATTAATCTACTGATTCATTTTTTTTAATGAAAAATGGATGATGTCATGATGGTCCAACTGATTGGTGGATTAAGGATAAGCCAATCACCAAAGGCGAAGCTTATTATATCATCACACCTTTTACGATAAATTTTATAATCTACTTCTTTTATTTTTATGAAAACTTTATAATATATACTCATTTTATACTTTTGTATTTTTCGTTCATACCTTTAAAACATTCTATCCAATTTGTCAAATTAATGGAGAATACTCACGAATGTCTATTAATGCCCAGCTTCTTTTTATTAGTCTCGAACTCGGCGTTCAGTTTGCTGTAAAAGTGATCTAATGTTTATATATATAACTACTAACTTAACAAAAAAACTAAAGTTCAAAAAAAAAAAAAAAAACTTAACAAAAAACTACACAAAATAAAATAAAATTTATTACCTTTTAGTTAGTAACTATACTACTAATCACGGATACGTAGTCCATTTTTCTTCTAGTTGAATTTTAATAGAAGAATACGGATAAAGGCAAAAATAATGAGGTACTTGTTAAGGTCTATTAAGGTCTTGCTCCACTATCACTACCAGTTTATATCATTATCGTCAGTCATAATCATAAAATTATGATTGTTATTAATTTACTATGACTAGAAAAAGTTTTAAATTCTCAAAAGACCCACTTGTCACTGCCAAATTAGTTTGTCCCTGGTTATTTTAGGTTTAGAAAGATTTATGCTTCTTAAATTATTATGGTGTCTATGTCTTCTACCAATACCAGATATAAATTTTTATCTGATATGTCCAGTACGAACACAAACTAAGATAACAACTTTTACCCATATGCAAATTCAATACTTAACACAATCACGAAATCTTGGTATCCAATTATGATCAAGTGCATGCATACATGCACATTATACATGCATGCACAATGCATATTCTCTATAGTTATTGGTCGATGACATGAATCATTTATACTGGATGTCACATTGTGGCACTAATCAGTCTGGAATTTAGTCAAAGTTGTATATTCAAGTTTTGTTTTGCATGTATTAATTTGTGCGAGGTTTAGTCTAACTATAGGTTTTATTTTCTTGACTGTTGGAATATATATTGTTGCTTGACATTAGTATGAATTTCTACCTAGGTTGTAAGTTTGGATACGATTAATAACATTATATACCAGTTCAGCATTCACTTTTAAATGTTAAAATATTTATTTCGGTACTGATTTATGTTATCTTTTCTACTACTATTGTAATCTTGTCTGGTTGTTGCTTGAGAGTAGTTGATGTGAATTTTGGTCTACAAAGCTTAATGTCCTTTAAGGAGAAGAAAGAGAGAATCCAAAGAGAAAAGAAGACAAAGTGGGAGAACGTCACGGAAAACTTGAGCTCAAATTTCAATCCCAAAATTATTGAGGTAATAATTATCAAATGAAACATTTCAAATGGTGTGATGAATTTATTTTTGATGTGATGTTGTTCACCACCCACCCCAACTACAATACGTATTATATTCATGTTTTTTTTTCTAGCAATTATTTTATGCACTTCTTTAACACGTTAATCGAAACGTATACAGATCCACACAATTTAACTACAAATCAATTATACTAAAATAACAAGTCTATTAAAGATATATACAATATCTTTGCGTATTCAAGATATAACCGAATGTGTTCTAATAAAATAAGATGTTAACACTATTTCGTCTGATTAATCATAAAATGAGCATACATTTAAGCAAGAAAAATTATGTAATGTTTCTTTTCTTTTAAGAGTAATTTGAACTTATGACAATCAATAACCTAAAAATTATAAAATCCTCCTGATTTAACTGTTTTTCTCCCTATATCTGTTTTCTCTTTTTCCTATTTTTTAATTTTCAAACCAATCATGTATATTGATTAACAAATTAAAGTATATTTAAAGGCTAATATTTTTAACAACTTATATAATATAAATAGTATACATATAAAATATATATAAAAAAATTTGGGATCAAAACCTATATATAGCTAATTATTATTATTTTGCTTTCTAATTTCTATATAATCATTCTTAGATACGGTTCTGTTTTTAAGTAAACTGATGGATCGAATTTCACATTCAGAGTCGAATAGTTTGTCGTATATTATTTTCACATAGACAATAGACATAGTGAAATTTGAGAATTCAAAACTTACAAAACGAAACATAGGATTGTTTTTGACATATTTCAAATGGAGGCTGTAACAGCATTCACTTGGCCAATTCGTTGGTGCCAGAGTCATCAAACTCTGGTAACCCAAACTTCGAGATGTCCTTATGCCTAATTCAGATGCTTGTGAGGATATTATTCTCGTTTATTTTACTTAGATTTCGTAGTTTTGTTCTTATAATTTAAATGTCCATCCATTCTGAGCAATAAACTTCACATTTTAAACATTACGTCTACATATATGGTTGATGTGAACAACTGTCGCAAATGGTTAAAACTTTAGAATTCATACAAGAGCTTATAATCTTTTTTTAAAAAAATTTGTATAACATGTCTATGTGGAGTATATGTTACATGGAATGAGACAAGGGACATAATAATTGAATGTGAGGATAGCAAATAGTGTTGAGCCAATTGGATATCCAAGAGCCAGAAAAGGATTTTCCATGATCATAAAAAAAGAAATGAAAAAAAAAAAATCGACACTCAATGTTTGAAGTTTGGCTCTTTAGATGTAGAGTCACTACAGAGAAAGGAGCCGGCCACTCCCAAGTGAAAATGACTAATTAACTTTACTTTTTTTTTTTTTTAACAATCTTATTCGTAATAGGCTTCGGTTCATAATATATGTATATTGTAGTTAACTGAAAGAAACATGGAAATATTAAGGAAATAGGCAGCTAAAAGCTTAGAAAATAGTTAAAAAGCTAACATATCTAATGGAGAATCAATCGTTCATTTCGAGATGATTTACCTGATCTATCCAAAGCCGACGTTATAATACTCGATATGTATTCAAAGTTTAAACCCGTTGTCGTAATTTACCCATTTAGAAATAATTTAACGGATACAGATAAAAGGGTTGTGTATGTCTAGGTTAATTACATGTGTTGGTAAAAAAAAATTTTGGAAATTACCAAAAGAAGAAAAAAAAACAGTATCCAAAATATCAAGAATTATCCGAGATTACTTGACATATATATCTGAACTGGAATGCAACCTGTATAATCATGTGACATAAACTATTTGACCCCCAGTCCAAATTTTAGAGATATAATTTTTGAAAGTTTGGATAATGATTTTATCTATCCGAAGTCCAAACTAAACGAGTTTTATCGCTGAATTGTCAAAAGTTCAAAACTGACAATATAGGTACAATTGAACTTGACATGATTGGAAATTATCCTAAGATTATAATGGGCTCAAAAGCCCGCATATTGAATAAGATACGGTCCATCTAAGACCACGTTAAACCGGACCAAATCTATCAATTTTAACATTGTATTTGATGATAATGCCACAAGCTGGTCACAGAGACACATGAGCGGACTGGAGTGGACCAAACCAGGTGGTCTTCCACATCTTCATCAAGTTTTACAAAAGAATCTTCAAATGGAACCAGTGTAAGTAATTAATCTTGATCGATAAACTTTTAAGAAAAAAAAACCTATTGAAGAAGCTATGAAAACAACATTTAGAACCTATTGAAGAACAAGATATAGTTGCAAAAGTTGTTTTCTTTTCCCTCTTATCCGTCTACAGCCAGTATGTACAAAATCAAATCAAGGAAGATAAAGGAGGATCACTTGATCTCTACTAAGCAGTCAGCAGAGATCAAGTCTCTTGCCTTTGTGATCTCCTAATCCTTTCATAGTCAAAGGTCATCAGTAGGGAGCTCATAGCGACAAACAGGGCATGTGTTCCTCATCCCTAACCAAGGTATGATACACGCTCCATGATAGTAATGGGTACAAGGAAGCCTATTAACTTTCTCGCCGACGAGAATATCATCTGTGCAGATGGCGCAAACAATGTTCCGGCTGCTCAGTTCTTGAGAGGTGAATTCCACAAGAGGAAGGTGATCTAAGACGCTTTTGGATGCGGGAAGTGTTGGCAAGAATCCAGGGTCATGATGGAAAGCTTGAGGTAAAACATAGTCGTAATCTGCATGATCTTCACTAAGTTCATCTATAGTAGCTAGAAAAACGTCGTAATCAAAGTCCATCAAATCAGAGTCTTCGAATAAACCAATATGGTTAATAGGGAACAAAAGCTGCCATTCTTCTGCTGTGAATATGTCGTCGTCGACGTCTTCTTCCAGAGTAAAAGGAGTAGTAGTAGCATGGACAGGATGTGAAATCGAGGGGATGGCGTTCTGCGGGTCCAAGCATTCGAATTCTTCATCAAAAACCATGGCTTCGCCAAAGAGATCATCAAACTCTGTACGAGTACCACCAACTTCCACGCCAAACTGATCATCCAAACCAGGACTAACATCCGTACCTGAATCACCGCGTACCTCACCCGACCCTGACCCTGACCCTGACCCTGACCCTGACCCGGACCCGGACCCGATTCCGAGCCCTAACTCTATCTTCTCCTCCTCCATGTCGAAGTCACACGGACTTGGCCTCTGATTCGGCCCTGCTCTCTCTAACTCAACCACCTCGTACGGCTCTCGCTCAAAGAAGTCGATGAAGCAATTGTGCAGATCGGATTCTGAATCCATGGGAGACGGTTCAGAACCTGCCTTGGACTCTAAGAAACGGAGACTCGGATTGTTTTCCCTCTCAACTAACGGAGGTAAACCCACGCTCATATTCATACCTTCGCCGTCCGCTTGCATACCAGATCCAGAAACCTCCCCGCCGATTGAGTTACCTCCTCCTCCTCCTTCTTCTTCTGCTTCGACGTTAATCAGACAACTGAAAAGTTTCGCCATAGGTCAGAGAAGAGGAAGAGAGACTTGACAATATGATTTGTCAAAACGAAAAATAAATAACTAAAGATTCCTATTTATACACCAAAGGATATCATCTTTTTATTTATTATACACGGTAAGACGGTGTATGAGTGTATCTATGTTCTTACACTCGTGGGCCAAGATTGTGCCACGTCATTGCTACCAAAAAGAAGGAAAAGGAAAATTTACATTTTTAGATATCCAAAAAAAATTAACGCCGTTGCCGGGGATCGAACCCGGGTCACCCGCGTGACAGGCGGGAATACTTACCACTATACTACAACGACACTTGTTGATATCAAATCTGTCTTAATCAAAATGAACGGCGTTAATTTCTTGCACTCGCGTTAAAGTCCACGAATCGACTACTTGTTTTTACTCAAACAATAGTATGAAACTACCAAGTAGAACCAATGCAATAGATATAATTGAAAGTCTAAACGTAAAAAGTTTACCATCTGTGCTTGTTGGATAAAAAAACGCAGAACAACGAATGTTTTAATCTGAAAAAAGGGGGAAAAATCTTTTGCAATCAAACATCTAAAATTCTTGTGTAACCAGTAGCTCCTTAAGATGTTGAGGCAATATCCTCTGTTATCTTCTGGCGTTTCAGGTCTGGCTCATCCTCAATGATATCTTCTTTCTTTTCTTCTCCTTCTCCTTCTGCTCCTGCTTCCTTGTGGCCATTGAGATGACCGTTAACTGCTTCATGGCCAATCAGCGATACGTGTTTGCTTGTGATTTGACGACCAGCCCTTATCTTTGGACCCCAGTGCTTCTCTGGGTTTGGCAGAAACCGGGCTACTTTCTTCACCTGTGCTTTGCTAAGTGAACCAATGTGGCGCGAAAAGTCGGCCTGTCCGAAAGATACACAGTGTTTCAAGCTTAGAACTTTATTCAAATCAAACCAACGAATGAAGCATTAGAACGATGCCAAGCGATAGAGGGACCTGATGAGTTGGTTCTTCGGATAGAATCACACTTCCTGGATGTTCCGGTGATTGCGCCTTCACAGGATGATGTTGCACCTATAACCAGAATAGTTTAATCAATATCACTGAAGGAGACGACAGTTAAGCTTATGCATTCAGGCTTAGCCGAGGAAAATGAAGGAATGGCGACGCTATACCCAGCAACGCATGATGTCCCAGATGATCTCCATTGGAGCATCAGTTTTAATCCCGAGCGGGTTCACATGGGACCCCGAGACGCGGTACTTTGCATTGATAACTGCTGATCGAAACATAGCAGCTGAAGGTGAAGTACATTTTAGCGTTGCAGAGAGACTATGAAGGCTCAAAAAGAGCGGAACATCTGGCAATTCCTGGAGACAAGCCAAAAAAATATGGATTTAGACTAATTGACCCCAACCAAAAACTGAAACTTACAAAGTTTTGAAGGAGAGTTTTGCCTCTGAGACTGTGGTAAGAATAGAGCATATTTTGTCGTAAGCAGGATATCTGTCTTTCATGGATTTAACACCATTTAGTATCGAAGTCACCCATTCATGATCATGTATTGGAGCGGACCATATCGGCCCACCCATGTTATATTTCTTTCCACAGTGAGTGCAATCCTGAGGAACAACAGGACCAACTCCTGCTTGATACCTCACACTTTTATTCTGCCAAAAAAAAAAAAATGTAGAAGAGGATTATAAAAGAGGCGATTTTCAGAAATTAACTATGCAAAGAGACAGACACTAAACCTTGGGGAGAGATCTTCCGACAGATTGAAGATGAAATGAATCACAACCAATGCATTGATAGACATATGAGAGCTTTAGTGGAGTGTTCTTCATTGCACTCGCCGAACTGCATTTCAAAAAGCTTCAATCTTTACTTGCCTCTAGCTGAGAAAGTGTTGGAGAAAGAAAAAAAACGTACGTGTAAACGCGGACAAAAACACGGACGTAGAAATCCATTTGGACTGATAGAACAGGAACAATATACCGCTTGTAGCGGTTTGCATGGCTCTGCAAATCAAACAATATGACCAAAGTCAACAGAACGAAACAAAAAAGCGTTTGGAGAAGAAATAGTAATAGAGCGTCTTTAAAACAATCACAGCGTGCACGATCTAGAACGGGAGTGAATCAATTCAATGGTATTTGATTCCTTGCAGTAGCAAAAAAATTACCTCGATGCTGGCGAGGAGGATCCTCAAAGCCATCTCATGACAATATTTCCCTTTCAGTGGATAGGAACCATACCTAACAATAGACAGATTTACGACATAAAGACAAAATGATAAAATATTTGTTTAAAGAGTAAGGTAATGAAGTGGTAAAATCTCACTTGGAATAGCAAACCTCGCCGTTAGCCCCACATAAAACTGCCATGTCGGTTGCTGTACACATGAGCAACCCACCATCGGCAACTGATTGAACAGCTGAGTCAAGAAAAATAGATGGCGCACCATATGGATCAAGATCAACCTGCATTTAAACAAATTAGTTAACAGAATAAGACAGTCAATAAGATGAAAAACTTTCAAATTCGAAAATTGAAAGCATACCACATCAAATTCCTTTGGGTTGGTGAGCATATGGACACGAGCATCAGTAAGATGTGACTCCACCTTTGAGGTAGACATCAAGCCATTGAACTTTATGTTTCTCTGGCAAGCTTCAACCGATGCTTTAATGGGATAAAGGTAATACTATGTTATTTGGGAAGTTAAGAAAGAAGAAAAGCCAAGTTTCGAAAGCTCTTCACAAGCACAGATGTTGGGGGAAACAAATACCTGGGTCATTATCTAAAGCCACAACTTGACCAATTCCTTCAACTTCACGAGCATATCTCAAAGCCCGCAACCCGGAGGCTGACAGGGCCTACAATGTTAAGATCACAAGAAAAAAAGTTATATAACAGGAAAGGACAACTAAACAACGAAATAGGGAAACGAAATACAGGTATTAGAGTCATAAAGGAAAGAAAAGAGGTAGACCTCAAGGACTCTTGGTGGCTTGAGTTCCCTTCGGGCCGATTCATATGTGGGCTTGGCAGCTTCCTTTGGTCCATCCTGAGATGCTACTTGATGCTCTCCGTTGCTTTTACCATTATCCTCACCGTTTTCAGTAGGAGTTACTTCCTTGGAAACCTCAGAGACATCCTTTTCAAGCACTTTGCCGGATGATCTAGCTCTTTTAGATAACATCGCCTCATGCTCTTGCTTACGTTTGGATATAAATGCCCTTAGGACAGCAATGGACATGTCCCTGTTATTGACCTAACCATAACACAAATAATCATTTAGTTTAGCGCACAAAGGAAATCATTATCATACAGCACAAGTGCGTTAGAATTGATAATAAGGATTCGGGATCATCACTTATCTTTATATTCCTTTTGGTTTCTCAATACCACAAAATGAAACTAACCCATTACAGCCAGTTAAATCCAGTCAGCAACAAAAAAGAAGGCAAAAACATGAAACCTGAGCCTTGTTGAAGAAGACTTGGTTCTTCTTATGCATTAGAATCTCAGCTTCTCCTTCCTTGATAACGGTATAATCATTTAGATCTGTCTCCATTGCTAATCTCAGATTCTTCTCTTTATGGGCAGACGATTCACAAACTGAATTAACAACACGAATCTGTAAACCGAACGGCAAATCGAAAAGCTTGAAGCAATTAATTTGTGAATAGAGATGCCGACAACACTTATCGACTTGTTTGAGTGAGGACTGACGAAACCCTATCGCTTCTCCTTTGGTTGCAGTTTCAGAGAGATAGAGCGGGCCGTACGGGGGTGGTTGCAAGCGAATAGACGTAGTGACGGAGTTGAGTAAACAAACTTGTTTTAAACCCTACAAACTATAATATTTTCCTTTAATTCTTTTTTTATTGGGATGAAATTGGTCATATCGAAAAATACGGGGTCAAAAAATAAAAAAATAATCAAAAAAGAAAGGAAACGAAACAAACAGGAAAAACATAATGGCCTATACAGGGATCGAACCTGTGACCTTCGCGTTATTAGCACGACGCTCTAACCAACTGAGCTAATAGGCCACTTGAGATTGTTGATATCAATAATAATAAGGTTTTTAACTAAACTACAAAAAGGACAGAAACAATTATAAAAAATGGCCTATACAGGGATCGAACCTGTGACCTTCGCGTTATTAGCACGACGCTCTAACCAACTGAGCTAATAGGCCAATTTACTAATCTATGTTTGTAATTTAATTTATACTAGATTTTTAATGAGTGCAGGATATCATATTATGAAGCTAAGAAGGAGGATAGAAGAGCTGAGAAAGGGAAGGAGAAGAGAGGATGCAGAGCTTAACATCAAACGAAGTAGCGGGTTTCGCAGTTGGAGCTCTGCTTCTCGGTGCCACCATCGCTGCTCCAAAAGTTGACGCTTTCATTGCCGCTGCTCAGAGAAGGTAAAACAAACCTACAAGTTTCGTTATCTCATAGATAATAGCATTTTTTCCTCAATCATTCATGTTCTGAGTGAAAAGCCATGTCACTAAATATCCGATTTTGGATGTACCCATGTGAATTGTTTTGGTGATTGGCGTATGAGATGATGCTGACGATGATAATTGTAGTCACTGCCTCTAGAATTTTAATAAAGCTGTTTGATTTCTGAGGAAAGTAAAACCAATAAGTCTCCTTCTCAATTAGCTCAACATGTGAAAATGATAAAACTTTAGGAGTTTCTTTGTGATATGTTGTTTTATATCTCAACCAAAGGATAGATTCCGAGATTTAAACCCCCTGTTTGGTTATGCCTTTTAGTCTTTCACTCTCCAATGGGTTCTTCTATGTTCTCACCATTGTTAAAGTTATGGTTGCAGTCCTCACTAAGAGCGCTCTTGATTCTAGCAGTTACGAATTGAAATATTTTAGTATTGAGTGAGTATCCTCATGTTCAAAGAGTAAGACTGTTTTCAAGTCTTCTCACAATTCTGAGATCCTTGATCATTTTGCTTATGGATTCTGCAAAATCTTACCTTTGTAATGAGAGAGACTGTGAAGGCATGGTCTCCTAGGAATGTTCTAGAATGTTATTTGTCTATGGCTGAATGAAATTAGAACTTGTTCTTGAATCTATATCGTACCATCCTATGCTTCTGAAAACGACTTTTGCAGATCTCTTGGGATGTGCAAGAAATGTGGTGATCTAAAGAGTGTAGCGTGTGGCCGCTGCAAAGGGACAGGATCCATCAAATCTGGAGGGATCTTTGGATTCGGTGAGCCATCAAACGCGAGATCACCCGGTTGCGATAATTGCCAGGGCAGAGGTTGTTTCCCTTGCCCCGAGTGCTCAAAGTCTTGACTCCTTTTTTGTTATTCAATAGATTGCCTCAAAAACTACTTGTTTCATCTTCTTGACCTTATGATATATATTTGTGGTCAGTCCAATGGTAATGTTGAAGTTGAAGCATGGCTAGTCTAAAATCGTTTGAGAAGTCTCTTATTCCAACTCTTGATCAGGTGCTAGTTTAACAAGATTGGCAGTTTCATTATCTGAACCGGATGTTGGTGGATTAGTGTTAACCGGGTCTTGTCGTCCTTAAACCTGATAAATCCCCTTAGTAACCAAAAGCTCTTCTTGTCCTATCTTATTGTAAATTTGTAAGCAACAGTAGTAGCTAGGTGCATTTTTATTGAAAGTGGCATTTGAGATTGTCGCTCACTCGCGACTTCATATTACTGCTTTGGCATTTCGAAAGAAAAAACTCAACTATTATTGGTTAATGGATTAGTGGGTGGATTGTATTTCAAAGCAAAGAAAGCTGATTGGCTGAAAGTAATTGATATCGTGGCATTTCTGCTTAAAAACTAGAGCTATATCCGAACTTAATTAGCTACACCTACACATAGACCGCTCACTTGATAATATACAAAAAAAAAATGTTAACCAACGTGTGAAATGAAACAATAAGTTATAGTCAATTTTAAGTATTTACTATGGTTAGTATTTCTATAACAAAGACAACTAGACAAGTCACTGTTAAAAAGGAGGCTTTGGCTCAGCGAACACGCTTCCGACAAAAGTATACTTCAATGATAACTCGACACGTGTCCGTCATACCACATCACCCATCTTGTTGTGTAATTTCACTGTTAAGATCTTTTTCGACGTCTTTGCTTTACCCTCTGTAAATCCGTACGGACTTCCCACGTCACCTGAAGGTTTTTCTCCACACAAAAAAATTCTTTAAACATTTCAGTGGTGTTTGTCCACACCCAAAAAAAAAGTTATATGAGTCCATAAATGTTGATATAATTGGCAATTGCAATCCAAAAATATATATTCCATTCTTTGGAATGATAACCTTTAGCAAAAGATGCGTTCACTATATTTAATTGATGATTTGGCACTCGGACAGCGACCATATATGTGATGTCCTCTTCTTTGACTTTTAATTCCATTACCCACATGATTATTACAGAGTTTCTAACTGTAAATATTATATTATAAGATGCATTAAGACCCAAATATGAAAATCAACCAAGAAAATTATTAGGAAACTACATAGAAACTTATAATTTCCAGCTATCTAAAAAAGCATATAAAGAAAGACCCGGTCTTGATAATTTTTCAACAGCTTAATGATAAGTGTGCATAAGCTACGGTATAAACCGCAATAAGGAGTAAAATAAGTATATACTACTTGACGGAAAAAAAAAAAGTATATACTAGTGTGTAGACATATAACTTCACGCAGAATTTTTGAATATGCACTTGCACGTAGCCAGTAGCCACGTAGGTTATTTATAGGTTATTTATTGCAAAGGATAAATGAACCTATTCTGAATTATTCTACATTAAGATATATTATTTGCTAGTTTACTTTTCAAAGCCCACATTATCCCATCATACTTTGGTCTTCGCCTAAACGACTTTGATATCTAAAACTCTTCCAAGCAATGCTTTGCATATATATGCCGAAGTTTTAATCAGGAACCAGTCTCGAGATTTCATAATCATGATTTGAAAACTAAAGTAAGCATAAGTGCGCAAGTTGCAGTAGATACGAAGCGCGTGGTATCGTGAATAAATAATTAAAATTTAGTAGTTAATGCAATAAATGAAAGCAACATATCATATCATTTTCTAGTTGTTTTCAGAAGCCGCAGAAAAGCATCGCCTACCTTAAAATGGGGTTGCACGTGTCGCTCTCTTATTGGAAATGATGATTCTTTATTTTGTTTTAGATTCGGGGTTAAGTTAAAAAACATCAAGTAACAATTACAATTACAATGACAGTAAAATTGTAAAGAAATGTATTCTCCTAGGCTCCTAGCATCTCCTATACCTATATATTCACCACGTAAGAGTGTAGCTTCAATTTATCTACACAAACAAATACATAGAGCACGAGTATGTGTATACATCATATAAACTTGCTTAATATAATTGTATAAATTAAAATTTGACTTTTCAATGTGAAAAATCGACCTTTATGCCTCATGTGGTTAGTTACGAGTCAAACATCAAAAGTGATACGTTTTGTAAAAGGTTGTTGCATTGTATTTAACCAAACATAAACGATTTGTTATTATGATATAAACATAGAGTTCTAAAGAAAGCATATGTTTAGATAGTTTTGTATAATGTCACGCATATATACCTAAAATAGTAGACACAATATATATATGTATATAGACATGAATTCTACCTGAAGAGAAGCACACATAGATTTTCTAATTAAATCTGTACAACTCCAATATTTTCCGTATAGGTTGAAAAATTACAAATTAAGTTAATCGAATAGGGTAAATTGAATGAGGTAAACAAAATAGAACCACGCGCCATAGAGAGAGCGTGGGGATGGCATTTTGTCAAAAAAGAGAGCAAAAGAATACAACACAGAAGGAGAGAGAGAGATGGCTTGAAATGAAAACACACCAAACCCTAATCTCACCTTCACAAATTTCTTATCTTTGGCTCCCAATAGATTCTATTCCACACAAAAAAACCTCAATTAGATTCACAACCTCCACACACTTCCAAAACAAAGAGAGAAAAAAAGAAAGACAAGAGCCCTAAAACCAAAAGTTTCTTCTTCTTCTCTCTTCTTGTTTACAGTACCTTGTTCTTGAAAATTAGGGTTAATTTTCTTTTCACCTAAAATCAATTTTCCAGACCTTAAAGAAAGTAAAAAAAAAAAAAAACGTCAAGAAAGATCAGATCTTTACTCAGAAAAAGAGATACCAAACTCGGGTTTGTGTGTGTCTGTATATAGATAAACATTACATAGCCATATTTGTGTGTATATATATATATATAAAAGAGGAAATTATATTTGGGGTAACAAAAAAAAAAAAGGAGAGAAATGGGAAGGGGAAGAGTAGAGCTGAAGAGGATAGAGAACAAAATCAACAGACAAGTAACGTTTGCAAAGCGTAGGAACGGTTTGTTGAAGAAAGCTTATGAATTGTCTGTTCTTTGCGATGCTGAGGTTGCTCTCATCATCTTCTCCAACCGTGGAAAGCTCTATGAGTTTTGCAGCTCCTCAAAGTAATCCACTCTCACTCTCTCTCTCTCTCTCTCTTCAATTTCTTTCATTGGGTTTTTGCTAGATCTGAGCATAGATCTTTGTCTGATCGAACTTGTTTGGATAGATCACACCTTCTTGATTTTTATAAACGTGCTGAGCTTTATTAGATTTAGGTTTTTATTTGTAGTATTTAGTTTTTATTTCTTGAAATTTGAGATCTGATTTCACTTTGTTTTTTTGTTATTTTTTTTTTTTTTGTCAAAGATTTGGAGCTCATGAGAAGTTTCCAACCAATTTATGTTTTTATCATTTCTTATAAATGGATCTTAAAGTTTTATATAACGAGATATTAATTAATTAATTAATATCGATGTGTGTGTGTGATTAGAAACTTAAAAGTTAGATACACAGATTTCTATGGAAATAAGGGTCCGACGTAGAATGATAATATATGGTTCCATGCATTAACCGACTGTTAGTTCATACTTTATCCTGGTTAAAACTTAAAACGTGTGTGTATATCTGTGAAGCAATATTTAATTTGGTTCTTTGTCTTTGTTTTCTTTCATTTTTGTGTGTGTGTATATGTTTAAATGGTTTGATTACATTCAATGAAAACAGAAAGTATAATTCTTTTATCAAAAATATTATTTACATGTGTGGATCGCACAACTCAAACGAAAATTATTAGAGATAATGCTTGCAAATTATATTTTTGTGTTACTTGTAAGTTGTAACATACAAATCCAAACTTATTGCGTTTGAAGCCAAAAAAATCCTTTGTAAGTATGTATATATATATATATGTGACTAATGAGAATAATCTTCGAATTCGATAGGAAAAATCTTGATTAAAAACTTAAGAGGTCAAGTAAATACATAGATATATAGAGACAAGCTAACGTGTCTAGTTTATGATGAGTTAGGTTTGTGTCCTCTGTCAAGTATGATCTTCTTGATTGTGATTCTTATCCTCTTAACTTGTGGTTTTCGTGCAGCATGATCAAGACACTGGAACGGTACCAGAAATGCAGTTATGGTTCAATTGAAGTCAACAACAAACCTGCCAAAGAACTTGAGGTGCTCTTTAGATTTTAGATTTTAGATTTATATCATATCATTTCAATAAAGATCCTTTAACGAATCTGCTTTTCCTTGGAGTTTCAGAATAGCTACAGAGAGTATCTGAAGCTTAAGGGTAGATATGAAAACCTTCAGCGCCAACAAAGGTAGATCTCTCTCTCTCTCTATATATATATATATACACACCTTCATATTTGTGTATGTGTATTTGTTGGTGCAGAAATCTTCTTGGGGAGGATTTAGGACCTCTGAATTCAAAGGAATTAGAGCAGCTCGAGCGTCAACTAGATGGCTCTCTCAAGCAAGTTCGCTCCATCAAGGTCATATCATAAGCTATCTGAAGCTCTATATATATACAACATTGAATGATTCTTTTTTTTTTTTGTCGTCCAAATGAGATTAGTGTGTGAAAATGTTTGTTCTTAAATGTTTAATTATGACTACCATATATGGTTGTTGCAGACACAGTACATGCTTGACCAGCTCTCTGATCTTCAAAGCAAAGAGCAAATGTTGCTTGAAACCAATAGAGCGTTGGCAATGAAGGTAAATGCATTTGATGAAAATCCTGCATGTTACTGCAATCATTCACTTTCACAGGCTTTGAAGTTCTTAACATTTTGGCGAACTCTTTAGTTTCTTTTTTTCTGATTAGAGTCTTTTATTGAAAAACTGTAATTAGCTGGATGATATGATTGGTGTGAGAAGTCATCCTATGGGAGGAGGATGGGAAGGCAATGAACAGAATGTTTCGTACGCGCATCATCAAGCTCAGTCTCAAGGACTATACCAGCCTCTTGAATGCAATCCAACACTGCAGATCGGGTAAATACTTTGTAAAATTTGCCTTGAAAAAATTATATGCAAACCAGCTTGTGTACACTTTGCTACTAAGATTGTCTTCGTTTGAGATTCCTTTGTTGCTTCGTATTAAGAGAATTATCAATGTAAATTGTTGATGCTACGGTGGTGATGATGATAGGTATGACAATCCGGTATGCTCGGAGCAGATAACTGCAACAACACAAGCTCAGGCGCAGCCCGGAAACGGCTACATCCCAGGCTGGATGCTCTGAGAATCATGTGATCATTCTAATGTTATGATCAACCTCACCAACAAAAGACATGTTATATATATAAAAAGTATAGACACAAGATTTGGATTTGTAGACATAAGTGGCTATATATAATGTCCTGAGGATCTTCAAGACATTTTGTGTCTTTTGGGAAACCTTGCTATATTAAGGATTGAAATGTGTGGAACTTGTTTTACCATTGAACCTGATAACTTCATTGTCAAAGTACTGCACCAATGTAACGAGAAACATTTTCGAATACAATCTTGGGATTTCTCCTAACCCAATGTAAACCTCTAAGCCAAATTTTATAACCATTACATATTAATAAATGGTTAGGTAATCCATACAAGATGATGTAAAAAGTATAAAGATTTGGACGAACACTGCACCAGACTCCAGAGGCATAGTGAGAAACATCAGATTCCTGTGTTAAGCTATTGTTGGGACTTGTGAGGGTTTTCTCAGAACTCCATAAGTCAACTGTGTATAGTGCACATTTTTCATTTTTCCGTCAATATATATACAAATTGGTGTTAATAAGTAGTAATTCACAGATCAGCAATTTGCACATCTCCCTGTTCCCTTGTCGAACTCCCCCTTTTCAGTTCAGACAGGATCAATGATAATCAGTCACGGTGTTTCGTTGAACTCCATCACCTGAGAATGAGACAAAAACGCAGCAGGGAGAAATTATACTTTAATCAACATGAATGAGAAAACAATGCAACTGTTCTGAGTTTCAGGAAGAATGATAGCTCTATATTTCATAGACCAGACATTTTGGCAATAAGATATAGATTTTGCTTTTGTCAGGACACTATTGTCATGGGTTGTTGTACATTTGTCATTCAATTGTTCTCAAGATCACATATCTACAAACGGGAGATGTTGCCTCGAATCTGATTCACCAGTGAATGAGAAACCGAGAAATGGTTTAGCACAACATGAAAAATGTTACCTTTCCACATACAGGACAATTTTCGCTTCTCTCCATCCATTCATAAATGCAACTGAGATGGAAATGGTGAGAACACTTTGTAACAATCTTCGGGTTATCTGGTGTGTATTCTGCCAAAAGCCAAAACAATCTTTATACTAAGCTTCCTTCAAATGGATTGATCAAAGAAAAAAAGAAGATGAGAGTGAATACCTTCAAGACACGTTGGACAGACATCTTCATCATCAGACATTATATACACGCCTTGATTACCAGCATCCATTGTCTTTGACTTCAGAATTCTCCGAGTGGATTTAGAAAAGTCTTCTTTGGGATCTTCACCAGAGATAATAAGCTTATTAGCCCATTTGCTTCCTTCCAGTGAGAAAGACTCAGAGTCCACATCAGCATCACTTCTTAAGGGCTCAGCTTCCTCATGCGAATGACTTGAACCCTTATCGCGTCTTGAGACAAGCGAAAGACGCCGTGACCGGAAGTACCCTGGATCAGTATCATAAGGCAGAGGCCTAGGAGTAGAGTGGAATGTGTTAGACATAAAGTTATCATACGACGTTGAGGAAGTTATCGATACAGTAGTAGCTTGTAAGGAGGATGGGAGAGAGCGGGTTTCGCCTCTTCTGAACAAAGAGATATACTGCAAAAAAAGAGATCAAATTCAAAGCTTCGATGAGCTCTGCTTTACAAACTATCAGTTCCAATGTGAAAAGAGAAACTTTACCAGGTTAAGGAAGTTATTAACAAGACATCTCGGGCATGGGCAGTTTCTATTTACAGAACTAGTTGGATTCGTGTAATCCTCATAGTCTTCGACCCGAAAGCAAGAAGGAACACAGCCCATTTTCTTCAGCTCAAGAACTTGGATGCAAATTGCTTTGAGATTCACCCACAGCACTGGGATTTACCAAAAGCACAAAGCCGGTTTGAAACCTTTTAGGAAACTCCGTAACCTTCAACACGAATGCCAAATCCGAGGTTTATACTTACAGAAAATCTCCAAAGGCTTCACCAACAATCTGCTTCATTCTTTCAAAATTTTCATCTGTAAAATGATCTGACCACTGTTTGGAGTCTTAAACCTCTCTTCACTTCTTATCCAAATCACAATCCAAACACACAAAAAAATCATTTACCAAGAACTTAGGAGTTGTTTAATATTGACAATACATAACTATAAACCATAGAGATTCCCAGCAAGAGAGATCAAACATTCACCTAACTCAGCACAAAAGTTTGAGTGTTTGGCCAAAAAGAAAAAGTGAAATGTAAGCAATTGAACTGTTGAAAGTTGAAACCTAATTTGGGCAAGTCCCCAACAAACTCTATAAAACAGAGAAACATATAATAAAAACCAATTGAGATTAAACAAAACCAACGATGGTTAAGAAAAGGCAATTTCAATTGACAGAAAAGAAAAAGCAGCGAAATTTGAGCAGACAATAAAGAATAACAGAGAGAGATTGTAGTGATCAGAGCTCATTATCCAGTGCTCTACAGACGAACAAATTTCAAAATTTTCAAAAAGAAAAAGCAGACGAATGGGAACCAAGTCTGTACCTTTCACGACGAACTAAATTGGGTTTTCGTTTCCGTTTTCGATCGGATTCGACGGAACAAATACAGAAACTCAATAGCTTTTATTTGCGGATTCCCACGAAAACTGAGTTTGGAGGAATTTTACTCACTTTTTAAAAACAATTCTGTCAGCGAGAAGAAGAAAAAAAAAGTGAGGGGAGTGAGTGATGATGAAGTTGGTATGAAGGTGGGTGGGCCTTTTGTTGCTGGATGCCATTGGTGGACTGGACTCTTTAGAGTATATAACAATAATACTGTATGGTTTTTCTCTTTTAAAAGTATCGAACAAAATATTTGGGATAAATGCTAAAAAATCTTCTAAATAAGTTAGAAATATTTCCAGCTGATGAATAAGTTGGAATTTATTTATCGCTAAAAGTCAACACTTAAATTTTTTTTTTCTTCCATTTTTTTCTATATATATACATTTTTTCGTCTAAATTTATTTTGTTAACTGTCATTAATACAATCAGAAGTTACAACATGTTTATAAGAAATTAGGACAACACACAAAATAAACTCCAATGAAATTTTTGGATTACACCCTGTCTTGTAAGAGCATCCGCACATCGGTTAGCTTGCCAATTGGGGTGTAAAAATTGAACAGTTGAGAACATTGTCGCCCAGCTTCGAATGATGGATATGTAGTAGATTTTTGGGTTTGGATCATATTTTACCTAATTCTACTTCTAATTATTTTAATCGTCACTTGAATATAAATAACAAGAAGATACTATCAAAGAAAAACTATCTACATAGTTGTTATAGTTTTTTTTTCGAACAAAGGGTTTAGTAATTGTTATCGTTATCTACAAATTTTGATATTTTGTCAACATTTTTATAGTCCAATTCAGTGCTTTGTTTTTTTTTGTGAGTTTGTGAGTTTTTGATTTTTTTTTTTTTTTTTTGTAAAAATATGTAAAATTAATACAAAATTGTTTTACATCACTGCAACATTTTTAAAACAAGAGAAAAGAGGTAAAAAGAATTTTGAGATTAAGATTGTGCTAATCTCCATGTAAAAAGCATATTTTTCATGTGTATCCTTTGTAATCATCAAAAGTCTATTTTTTATACCTTTGTCGATTCTTTTTGTTGATGAGAATTGGTGATAGAGATGGTTTTTCATGCCTTTTTCCATTGTGAGAGATTGTGTAAATGCTTATTTGAAAAGCATATCGAGTGAAAAATAATATTGAGGCCTCCAATGATTCGTCAATCAGAATATCCAGAGTTTGTGATATTTTAGCATATACAGCGTCCTGTGAAAAACAAACCAAACAGATGAAAAAAGGTTAAAAAGAACATTCACATTCTCGTATTTTTTTATTTAATTTTCTTGTCTTTATCAGGAATGATTATGTAATATATATACACACACACAAGATGACAGACGTATGAATTGGGTATATATGGTTTGTGTGGACATCCTGTGTGTCTCGTGAATCGACAGAGACTCTCCAACTGTATTCACTTCCCCAATTCTCATTCCCATAAGGCTTCACTTTCATAAATTTCATGCCTTGTTTCCATTGTTAAAGAAATGAGTTAAAGAAACTACAACTAATCAAGTCTAGATATCAACTTTAGTCTCATTGGCTATAAGCTTCTCTATTTCTCGAAATCTAAGGAAAAAAATTCGTTTAAGAAAATATGTATAAACAAAAATCATATGTGAAAATCCTACTCTTCTAAGAATGTTTATAGTAGTTTGAATTTGTAATTAAGTACCTTTAAATTTAACAAAATTTAAATATATTATAAACAATATCTAGTTTGGCTGATCAATTCGAGATAGTTTAATATTTTTGTTAGAATGTTAAGGATATGGTAATACCGTATATGTATTCTTCCACTTTTTGAAGTAGGACAAAATGCATGTAGTATATATTTTTGATAGCATTTGGAAACAAAAGATAAATAGCTTAAAAATATGTAATAATTTGGTTGTTTGAATCAGTGTTATTCTTGTGTTATCATCTAGATTCGAACTTGTTAAAATCCATAATGCTTGTTGTTAAAAATGAGAGTTAAACAGTTACTTACTACCATGACAAACTGTCTATATTTTAGTTAAAAAAACAAGAAAAATATTCTGAATAAAAATATTTAAACATATATGTCGACCAGAGGTTACTAATAATAATAAAACAATTAACGGACAACTACTAAAATAGTTATTTAAATGTTTTCTTTGAAACTGACAATACATAGAACATGAAACATGATACGTATACACAATAATTCACAATTTGGAAATGAGAAAATGATGTCATCATCTCATATAAAAAATGCAGAATGAAAATACGAAAAAGACGAAGAAAGCATATATCTTTTCACTTTCAAGACTTTCACACCCAAAAAAAACTACGATCTCAAGTGTTTAAAATTCATGTATAAAATGATTAAAATAAAAATATCAAGACGGAAAAGAAATGAAAAAGACGGTAATTTTAGCCAACCCGCAATCCAAGGGAAAATGATACCAAATTCGGTTTTTATTTTTTACCATGCAAACTATGCAAAATCAATCTAATCGACACGCGAACGTGAATCCAAATATTTATGTTGTCTTTTTCTCACCTCTTACTGTTTTTTACAATAATTTAAGCTGTTGAGCTGTAGAAAGAGAAGAAATATAAGTCACAAGACATTATAGTAGCTTTGTAGTTTGGAAGCTAGACTTGTATTTTTCCCATGATGACATTAACAAAGCGAAGGGATAAGCTTTTGTTACAATATCTTCTTTATTTCGTGGCTCACTCATCTTCACACCACAGAATGTCCTATATATATCCCTCTTTCCTCGATAACCCTCTGTTTCATAACAAAGAGATAGAGAGACACTGAGTCGATAACTATGGAGATAACAACGACCTTCTCGGTTTGGTTTATTCTTATGATTTTCTTAGGAATCTCAATCAATGGAGGTTTGTCTCAAGGACAGCAACATCTAATGAAGAAGACACGTTCTTCTGCGGTTGTGGTAGGAACTGTCTACTGTGACACTTGTTTCAACGGCGCCTTTTCGAAATCACCCAACCACTTAATCCCAGGTTTGTTTTTTCCCCTTTCTTGGTCGTGTTTTACAGAGTACTCTGTTTTAATTGGCTCTTGTTCAAGATTTCGATCGGTTAAAGTCTAAAGCTTTCTTGTTTGTGGGCTAATATCTTAGAAAGAATTATCAACACTTTGCTGGATCATGTTGCAGGTGCTTTAGTTGCAGTGGAATGTATAGGCGACAACGCGAAACCGAGTTTCAGACAAGAAGTGAAAACCGATGAGCACGGCGAGTTCAAAGCAAAGCTACCGTTCTCTGTGAGCAAACATGTGAAGAAGATCAAGAGATGCTCTGTGAAGTTGCTAAGCAGTTCACAGCCTTACTGTTCTATAGCTGCTTCCGCGACTTCTGCTTCTCTCAAACGATCGAGCAAACATGGAGAGAATACTCGGGTATTCTCAGCAGGGTTCTTCACTTTCAAACCCGAAAACCAACCAGAGATCTGTAGCCAGAAACCGATCAATGTCCGTGAGACCAAGCCTCTTTTACCGGATCCTGCATTCCCTCCACCGATCCAAGATCCGGTTCCAAATAATCCTTCCCCTCTCCCAAATCTCCCAATCGTTCCCCCGCTTCCGAACTTGCCTATTCCGGACTTGCCTCTTCCTACACTTCCTCCCGTCCTTCCAGGACCACCGCAGAAATCAGCTTCCTTGCATAACAAGAAAGACGGTTCCTTGGAGGAAAAGAAGACCGAAGTACTAAAACCCGATTTCTTCTTTCCTCCAAACCCGGTTACGCCTCTCCTCCCTCCAAACCCGCTTAACCCGCCTCTCATCCCTCCGAACCCGCTAAACCCGCCATCTCTCATCCCTCCGAACCCGCTAATTCCTTCTCCTCCAACTCTTCCACCGCTACCATTTCAGCCCCCTCCTTCCACGTTGATCCCTCCTCTTCCGTCAATTCCAACTCTTCCACCTGTCCCGGTCATTACTCCGCCTTCACCTCCGCCACCTTCTTTCCCTATCCCTCTCCCTCCCGGCATCCCTGGAGTCCCCGCCATCCCTGGAGTTCCCGGCATCCCTGGAGTTCCCGCCATCCCTGGAGTTCCCGGCATCCCTGGAGTCCCCGGCATCCCTGGAGTCCCTCTCCCTCCCGGCATCCCTGGAGTCCCGCTCCCTCCCGTCATCCCTGGAATCCCTCCCGCCATCCCTGGAATCCCTCCGGCTTCATCTTCTTTTTCTAGTCACCACCAACCCTAGATTTTTAAAGTCCTTTTCCACACACACGTTTCCAATTATGTAATCTATATGTAATCAATCTTTGTTTTTTTTTTCCCTCGGCATTTTCAGTTGTTGGCTTGTTGTAATTTCAATAAATATTGTGACTAAGGAGCTTCTTTTTAAGGATTTCATTCATTGTCTAATCCTCAGCTACTACATACAAAGAAAACAGTTACAACTTTAATTATGACATCAAAACTCAAAAGGCAAAATATGAATGGACTAGTATTGCTTGATTATGAGATTACGCAAGCTGTGTAGTTATTGGAAAGTTGGAGTACTTTTACGAAAAATATCACTTTCTTTAGACTGTACTTGTTGTGAGTTCAGTTCCATATCCCATTGAAGTGAAACTGATCAAACTCTCAAAATTCTTGTTCGGTCTGCAATGGCGGAAGCGTCTAGTTCCTACATCGGCGGAGAGAACGCGACCAAGAACCAGGGTCACGATGATTAACAGGAGGTTTAGGGACATTCAAGGCCATAAGAACGGAGCGTCTCCAAGAATGAAACTCGGCACCGCAAGTGAGGCGATCGTAGACATGAATGAACCAATACCGGAGCTATGTAAGAAGAAAGGATTCTCATACTGATCCAGTAATTGCAGATTTTCAGAAGACGATCCCATAGTTTTGCAGAAAATCGACGAATTAGAAGAACGAGAAAAAAAGGAAAAGCACAATACGAGCTGGATTTCGAAAAAAAAAACAAACAAGAATATTGATGAAATTGAAAATCAATCGGAGCTGAAATGAGTTTATCGCCATGGAAGTGAAAGAAGTTAAAGCTCAAATCGCCATGAAACACAAAAAAATGAGAAATGCGGAAGAGTGTCAATGCTCTCATACCATATTATAGTAGAGACAATAAATGATTATTTCTATAAAATATCTACAATAACATATATATATATATATATAATATACCGTATACATTGGTTCAAGCTAAAGGAAACTTAAACCTGAACCGATATAATGTTAAGAACTGGGATATAATCTAATACGGTTGTTTAAATGACAAAACTTACTGCGACTTTGTCTAAGCTAAAACCCCAATTTTGGTTTTCAGAAAATATTGTGACGATGACTGACCTTTCCAAGGGATGGAGATTCAGATTCTGGGGGTTCAGGAGAGAAGATGGGATCGGAAGAAGAGGAACACGCGAATATTCCGGGTTACTCCTGCCGGAATTTGAGCACGAAATCGACGGTTGAGAAGAGGGTTTGAGCTTCGTTGATAGCGAGATATGACTCATATGAGCTATAGGATCATCGCTCATGTAAATAACATAATAATATGTACTGTATAGTCTGTATTCTATAATTTGTGTTATTTTAAAATATTCTATAATCACAAGATTCAGCCCTTTTTTTGGTTGGTCACAATGTTCTTCTTTTTGAAGTTTCCCCCGATAAATATGACAGAACAGTGAGATAAAAACAATATTATGGGATTTTTCTATTTCCTTCAGAAAAAAAACAGTAGTAATACACTTAACATTCGCCATATTCCAAAGAACATAATATTAAAAAAAATCCAAACATTGCATAGAAAGCCATCGTTACTTTCTTGGCTTTTTCAAGATAAAAACAAGATAAAAAAGGATTATCTCCTCTCAAAGTCATAGCCTGCGTGTCTCGTGAATCGACAGAGACTCTCCGGCCAATTGTATTCACTTCCCCCATTCTCATTCCCATATTTTTTTTGGTACGAATGTTAAATAACAGAGAAGAATGGCAAGTGATGAACTTCTCATTCCCATATATAAGGCTACACTTTCATCAATTTCATGTCTAGCTTGTTTCCATTGTTAAAGTAATAAAGAAACTACAATTAATCAAGTCTAATTATCAACTTTAGTCTCATTGGCTATAAGCCTCACTATTTCTCGAAATCTAAGGGAAAAATTTCGTTCAAGAAAATATGTATAAACAAACTTATACGTACTTACAAATACAAACTACAAAATTATAAACATATTGTAAACGAATTCTCGTATCTTTTTTGGGATGATCGATTCGAGATAGGTAAATCTATTTGTTAATTAACCTACGATATTAATGGTTATACTGCATATGTATTCTTCCACTTTTAAGAGTAGGACAAATTAAAATGCATGTAGTATATATTTTTGATAGCATTTCGAAACAAAAAATAAAAAGATTAAAACATGTAATGATTTGGTTGTTTGAATCAGAGTTATCCTTGTGTTATCATCTACATTCAAACTTGCTAAAATGCATCATGCTTGTTGGTAAAAAGAGTGTTAAACAATTACTTACTAGTTACTACCATGACAAACTAGTATTCTCTATATTTTTATAATATTAATAAGTCAATTTTAAAAATATGCATTAAAAAGTTTTTTTAAAAAAACTATTCATATAACTAATTACTAATCTAAATAAAAAATATTTTTTACTATTTTTATATATGAAATCCATAAAATTAATAAATAATTTAATAATAAAAATTTGATATCCAAATATATTATATTAATTTTTCAAATTATTTAAATTTCTCTATCATCTTTATTTTTTTTTTTTAAATGAACATAAATAACTAAAAAAATATTAAAAGTCCATTTCATTTTTTTTTGGTAAAAAATATTTCATAAATTTGTTATAAAATATTTGAATGACCATCAACCACATGAATAAGAAACCTCATTTTATAGGCATTCAAATTAAAAAAAAAATTATTTTCAATTTAACTTTATTTTTAATTGAATTATGTAATTTTAGAATATAAAAAAATTATAGATTTTTTTAATTGATAAAAAATTTATAATAAAATATAAAATTATATTTAATGTTGTTTTATTTGTTCATATAACTATATCCATATTTTCATTCTTATAAAATATAAATTAAATTGAAATTTTTTCTTTACAATAATACTTTTAAAATTAAATATTATAGAATAACTAATAAATATTCTACCTAGTTGATGTATAAAGTGATTAAAATTACAAATATCAAGACGGAAAATAGATGAAAACAAACTGTAATTTAAGCCAACCTGCAAATCAAGGGACAATGTTACCAAATTCGTTTTTTTTACCATGCAAGGATCAATCTAATCGACACGCAAACTTGTGAATCCAAATATATATGTAGTAGTCTTTTTCTCACCTCTTACTTTTTTTTTACAATAATTTAATCTGCTGTAGAAAGAGAAGAAATATAAGTCACAAGACATTATAGTAGCTTTGTAGTTAGGGAAGCTAGACTTGTATGTTTTCCCATGATTCACATTAACAAAGCGAAGAGATAAGCTTTTGTTACAATATCTTCTTTACTTCGTGGCTCACTCATCTTCACACGACAGAAAGTCCTATATATATCCCTCTTTTCTCGACAACCCTCTGTCTCATAACAAAGAGATAGAGAGACACTTAGTCGATAACTATGGAGATAACAACGACCTTATCGGTTTGGTTTATTCTTATGATTTTCCTAGGAGTTTCTATCAATGGAGGTTTGTCTCAAGGACAGCAACATCTAATGAAGAAGACACGTTCTTCTGCGGTTGTGGTAGGAACTGTCTACTGTGACACTTGTTTCAACGGCGCCTTTTCGAGATCACCCAACCACTTAATCCCAAGTTTGTTTTTCTGTTTTTATTTTTATAGAATACTTTATTTTACCGGCTTTTGTTCAAGATTTGGATCGGTTAAAGTCTAAAGCTTTCTCTTTTGTGGGATAAAATCTTTGAAAGAATTATGAACACTTTGCTGGATCTTGTTGCAGGTGCTTTAGTTGCAGTGGAATGTACTGACGACAACTCGAAGCCGAGTTTCAGACAAGAAGTGAAAACCGATGAGCACGGCGAATTCAAAGCAAAGCTACCGTTCTCTGTGAGCAAACATGTCAAGAAGATCAAGAGATGCTCAGTGAAGTTGCTAAGCAGCTCACAGCCTTACTGTTCTGTAGCTGCTTCCGCGACTTCTTCTTCTCTCAAACGCCTTAAATCGAGCAAACATGGAGAGAATACTCGGGTTTTCTCAGCAGGGTTCTTCACTTTCAAACCCGAAAACCAACCAGAGATCTGCAGCCAGAAACCGATCAATCTCCGCGGGTCCAAGCCTCTTTTACCGGATCCTGCAATCCACCCTTCCGGGTTACTCCCTCCTCTTCCGTTTATTCCGAATCTTCCACCTATTCCAGTCATAACTCCGCCTGTCATAACTCCACCTGTCATAACTCCGCCTGTCATAACTCTCCCTCCCATCATCCATGGAAATCCTACGGCTTCATCTTCTTTTTCTAGTCACCATCAACCCTAGATTTATAAGTCCCTTTCCCATGCATTTCCAATTATGTACTCTATATGTATTATCTTTTTTAAAAAAATGTATCATCTTTGTTTTTTTTTTCCTCGGCATCTTCAGTTGTTGGCTTGTTGTGATTTCAATAAATATTGTTAGTAAGGAGTTTTCTTTCTAAGGTTTTCATTCATTGTCTAATCCTCAGCTACTACATACAAAGAAAACAGTTACAACTACACACCGAAAAAAAAAAAAAAAAACAGTTACAACTTTAATAATGACATCAAAAGGCAAAATATGAATGGACTAGTATGGCTTCATTTAGAGATTTACGCAAGTTGTGTAATTATTGGAAAGTTGGAGTACTTTTACGGAAATATAAGTTGCCTTAATACTGTACTTGTGGTCCCGTCGTGAGTTCAGTTCCAAATTCCATTGAAGTGAAACTGATCTCAAACTCAAAAAAATCTTCTTTGATCTGTAATGGCGGAAGGGTCTTGTTCCGACATCGGCGGAGAGAAACAGACATTCAAGATCCGAAGACTGGAGATCTCCGACAAGAAAAAGGGATACATGGAGCTTCTTGGTCAACTCACCGTCGCTGGATCAGTGACCGACGACGAATTCGATCGGCGGTTCGAGGAGATCAGTTCGTACGGAGACGACCACTTGATCTGCGTGATCGAAGAAGAGTCATCGGGGAAAATCGTTGCGACGGGGAGCGTGATGATAGAGAAGAAGTTCCTGAGGAACTGCGGGAAAGTCGGGCACATCGAGGACGTTGTTGTGGATTCAGAGTTTCGCGGGAAGCAGCTGGGGAAGAGAGTGGTGGAGTTTCTCACTGATCATTGCCGCTCGATGGGTTGCTACAAGGTGATCCTCGACTGTGGCGTGGAGAAGAAAGTGTTCTACGAGAAATGTGGGATGTTCAACAGAGGCATTCAGATGTCCAAGTACTTCGATTGATCTTTGTTTTCTTGTTCTTTAATATACGAATTAGTCATCTTTTCATTGGTTCTGATTCTGCTTTATTCTATGACAGTTCATCACAGTTAAAATGTTCCAGATTCGCCATTTTAGTAATACATATGAAAGTCTCTGGCTTTATAACACTGAAAGATAGAACTTCTCGATTTCTCTGTTGCAAATGTTTTGACGATCCATTAAAACAACATAATTTGGCGATCGACAGGACTGATAAACAAACAAAGGTTTACACTTTGAAAAGTGAGATCCCAATTAATCAAGACAAATCTCCGCCGCTTGATTGCCAGAGATTGATGATGTCTGTAGCTTGGTTTAGTAGGAAGACGCGATGAAGCTCAGAGATCCAAGGCTTGCCCTCTAACAAGGCTTTGAGCTCTTCCCAAGCATCTTTCCTCGGCCAGAAGTAGTATGGACTAAGAGGGATTGTTCCAAATCCTGGAACCAGTTGGTCAAGTG
The DNA here is from genome assembly GCA_900406495.1 of Sisymbrium altissimum. Taxonomy (NCBI): domain Eukaryota; kingdom Viridiplantae; phylum Streptophyta; class Magnoliopsida; order Brassicales; family Brassicaceae; genus Sisymbrium; species Sisymbrium altissimum. The sequence goes on along the minus strand of OVBI01000277.1, from coordinate 59,943 downwards.
CAACTCCTATGTCCTTTTGCATCCACACAAACTTTAGTACCACTCTTGGTTTCTCCAGCGGCTTCACCAACACACGCAGCTTCTTCTGCAATTGAGACAATAAACTCCAGTTTGAGTGCACAGATAAGAAGAAGAAAACATTGACTTCCCTTTAAAAACCATAACGGAGGTTTCACTAGCACACACAGCTTATTCTGCAACAGGGAAACGAGCGATCAAATGGATAGACAGGAAGCTTGGGTTTGGGTTTGTGAATATGATACATCCCAAATTGATTTCGAAAGTGTTTAAGAATCAACAATCAAGCAACATATGAGAGTTTATATATGTTAATATGTAAGTCTCCAGATTTGAGACATGGAGATTTCTGTACATATGTAGCTTATGGTGATTTGTTCAGTTCAGACATGGGCTTCAAAGTAACAAACTGTAAGCATATGTTTGGTAAAAGAATCTCATGGAAACAAAGAAGAGATAAAGGAGAATGATAATATATAAGATCCGGTTAGTTCAAAGGCCAAACCTTTTTTTCTCTTCTTTGACTAACTAACTAAGCTAAAACCCCAATTTTGGTTCCAAACAAATATTGTGACGATGACTGACCTTTCCAAGGGGCGGAGAGTCAGATTCTGGCAGTTCATGAGAGAAGGTATGATCGGAAGAAGAGGAACATGCGAATATTCCGGGACAGAAACCGGATACTCTGGCCGGAATTTGACCTGGAATCCAAGTAGAGCACGAAATCGACGCTTGAGAAGAGGGTTTGAGCTTCGTCCATAGCGAGATATGAGCTGTAGGTTTCAGCGAGAGTTTTGTAGCAGGTGAAGAAGCTATTCTGATCCCAAAAGATGCATTATGATTCGACTGAACCGCCACCATTTCTGCTGCGTTTCAAGCTTCGAAGCGAGAGACGGTGAAAGGGAAAAGAGGTTTTACAATTTTCAGGTCGATCCGGTAATGTTATGTGTCGGGTCGGACCAAAATACGGGTTCCGTCGCTCATGTAAAATACTAACATGTACTGTATTCTTTCAGAGTAAGACGTATATATTGTACTATTTTAAAATTCTATAATTACAAAATTAGATTCAACCTTTACTTTTGTGTGCGGTCACAATGTTCTTCTTTTTCAAGTTTTCCCCGACAAACACAGTATGACACGAACAATATTATGAGACTTTTCTATTTCCTTCAAAAAACAAAAACAGTAAATAGAGTAATACACTTTAACATTCGCCATATTCCAAAGAACATAACGAAAAAATCCAAACATTGCACAGAAAGAAAACCATCGCTACTTTCTTGGCTTTTACAAATCAGGATAAAAGAAAGCATTATCTCCTCTCAAAGTCAAGCAATCATGTCGTAGTCATCCAATTTGTCATTGTACTGAAGCACCTTTCGTTTAATCTTGGAAGAATCAACCCAAGTGATGAAATCTTCCATGTTCCGAGTTACTAAGAAAGCTGGATCAGTAATTGTGTCTGGTCCTACACGAATGTGTCCTTGCTCTATATATGTCACTGCTTCTGTCAAGTGCTCTGCATACTTCAGCTGAACCAGCACAGTCGATAGCCTACGCCTGCAAAATTAATAAACTAAATCAGTCATCGGCTCTCTCAAGTGAAGAAAGAACCGCCTATATATTATAAATAAGCCTCTGCATAAACCATTACCTACAGAAGGACGAAACTGATAACCGTTCAGTTAAAGCCAAGCTTTTCCTAGTCGGTATAACGCCCATGTTGTATCTGCCATTTCAACATACAGGAACATAAGCCACAAATCAATTACGAAAACAAATGTTCCTCATTGCAGAGTAGAATCAGTAGAATCGCCTATTTTCCTTCTATACCAAAGTAGATCTTATTTATATGGTTCCATTTACAGTAACTAAGCTCTATAGAGAAGCTAATGAAAAAAAATACAGATTTTGTAAGAATATGGTCTCAATCGATTCCTAACGATCGCTAACCAGAAAACTACTAGATCAAACATTTTACCAGGATTACATTCAACCTCTAAAAAGTTTTAAACCAACGGTCCTAAAATCTATACCGAAGCTTATGAAGTAAAGATCGATATAAACAGCTGCAGAAAAAGGATAACTCTCTTGTTCCAAAACTTAATTATCTAAAGCGCCATTGAACGTAAGAAGCTCTAAAACAGTACAGACTTAGTAGTAAGTAAATAACTCACAGCTTCTCCAGAAGCAAATCAGTCATCTGAATACGAAAAGGATCTGTTGGATCCATCTGTTTCAATACATTCGTCAGTTTCTGCACCATCCTACACAATCCCGAATATCTGACAAAAACAAAACAGTCTGACGAATCAGGAAACCACTGAATAAAAGAAGAAAATTTAAGTAGAAATGATGAGCATTGAGAGAGGCTATGGACACTAAAGAAAAGAAAAGTTACGAACTTTTTGTAATCGTCACGGCCACCCACGTGGTATCGCTGCGTAATCTGGATTTCTCGATGCCCACCTTCTCTTTTCCATTGCAAGAAGTTTACTCTCTTCAGAAGCTTCTTCTCATGGAACACTAGCTTCCTCATCAGTTACAGCTCTGAAAGTATGCAAACTATGCAAAATTAGGGTTTATTCACCACGACTATTATATCATATCTCCCCTGACGCCTTTTACTAGAGAACGAGAACAACCCTTCGATCTCTGTACTACTGCTCTAAAGAGTATAATTGAATAATCCTACCTGGAAGGGATTCAATCGACGAGATGAGCGAGATTACGAGAGATATTTCGGCGCGGCGCAGAGCACGGTTCCAAGGGATGTGTGAGGTTTTTGAGCAGACAGAACAAAACTTTGCTAAAACCTCAAGTCAGAGTGGATAAAAAATCAGAAACCCTAATCGAGGAAGAAGAAGTCAGATTAATCCTACGGTCCTCATTCTTTGATTTATTTATAAGGCCTTTAAGGCCCAATAACAAATCCTAGTAACTTGGGCCTCGTTGTTCTTTTATTTATTTTTTATTTTTTTTTTGTTATCCGGTCTATAAGCCCATATTTTGTTGATAATCTCGCCTCAGACTTAAGAGGAAGACATGATTAATCCTTCCATTCATCATCATCAATATAACATGAATCAAAATAAAGTGGCTCGACAACAAAAAATTTGGCGTCTATCGTAAAACAATATTCGATTTAATATGGATCAATTAGTGATTATCTGGACTAAACTTCTTAGGAGTTTCATATAGCGATACATTAACTATTCATTTACTAGTAACTAGTTCATTTATTGTTATTCATTTATTTCGAATTGAAAACACTTAATATTGTCAAATGGTTTTTGGGTTTTTGAAAAAAAAGAGCTTTAGTTCGAATCCATTTGGAAGAAGGTTTATTCTCGAATGGAAGATATTAAAAGTTGTCTTCGGGTCTGTGGTGATTAGAGTTTTCATGGCAAATCTCAGAAAAAAAAAACAAAAAAATTGACGACAAAAAAAAACCACAAAAAAGTTAACGTATGTTATATTTAATGATTATGGGATATATTACAGTAGGAAATCAAGTTATAGTACTTTGGAAGATTTGAAGTATTTAGTTATTGTTGTAAAAAATTGAAGAGAGAAATTAATATTACACAATATATTCTTCGGACAAGATGTAAATAATCTACTAAACTCAAATGATTGTAAAAAAAAAAAAAATCCAAATTTAATGCACACGCTGGCTTGGACATATACTACATGCACGCGCACGCATAGGCTTTAGAATTGAGACTCTTGAGCCACCGACACATGGTTTCGTGGGTATATTGATTGTCAATTCCCTCTCATTGCTTCAACTAAATCTTTATCTTCGCATTTATTTTGGTTTCTTTACAATACGTGTCTATTCTATTTCAAGCAGAACATAAAAAAAAGAAACGTCTACTTTATTTATTTTGGTTCTTTTCTTAAATCTGAATACTTCTGTTAGTTTTGAATATCGTTAAGAAGCTGTTAATGCTTTTTAATACTAGTTTAACTTATAAACTACCTTTCTAGTTTTTGTTTTCAGTTCTCGTGACCTTGGGAATAAGATGTCCATAACATGTTACTGAAAATACTTAAGCATTAAAACTTGTGATAAACAAAACTTAACTATATATATAGACTGAAACAGAAATCACGTATTTAGATTTCCTATTGAAAAAATGTATACCTTTTCTAGCAAAATAAATAATCAAGTCCGACAGCAATGTAATGTCCGATGTCGGTGGAATGTATACGGTCATAGAAAACAGCGTATATTGTTTTCGTGTTTTTAATAATAATTCGTGCATCCTAAAGTTTTCTAAAACATCGCATCTCATAATGAGACTTCGACGTGAACGACAAACTAAGTCACACCGCCCGTTCTATCACTTGTTCTCTAAAAAAACAAAGATGATTGTACCAATTAATATCCGTACGTAACTTGTAAATTACCGATGTTACATACGTGCATGATTTACTTTTCGTTTATATATGTATTCTGGTAAAAATTGCTTCTAGATTTCCTATGTCGTTCACACACGTAAATGTAGTTAGATGTATCTCAAATTTCGCTTGTACATACAACTGATAAGTTTCATGAATCATTATCGTAATATGTAATACACTTAGCTCGATTACTATTTCCGCACAACAACGGGAAATAATTCTAATTGATGTTACAATTTTTGGTCCGAGAAGATTATAGGTCTACATCGTCCCCCATATATATAGCAAAACATATGAGCTGTAATAGTTTAGTTTGATGTTAAATTTTATTAATTCGTAATCATAAAATTAAACCCACATGTACACTCGTAAAAAAGGATCGACGAAACCCTATTGGATTGGTGAAACACTGAAATGTTACAGATTTAGCTTTATCTGATGACCCCTATAAATATAGTTGCATGGAGAGTCAAATTGACCCCGATTCCGCCACTGCCTATTGGAACAGTTTTTCGATAACAAGCTAACAAGATAACGGTACAAAGCGCACATAGCGAATGTATAGTTCAAGATGAGATAAGTTGCTGCGACTATCTGCCGTATGGGGAAAACACATGCTTGCATACATATATCAATCGATGTTACACGAATTTTGGTATATTAATTTTATGTTATAAAATTAACAAGTCAGTATCGAATAGCAAACATGAAGGAGATTGATCAAGATTTTATAATCGAAAGCATCTATCTTTTATTATTTATTCGTTGATGTAATTAATCGTGAGCTTTACTTGTACTGTTTAATGTTCATAACTTCACATCTACACGTGTACACGTTTCTCCTTTCTAGAATTGTCTCTACAAATTTAAAATTTAAATCAAATATGATCTTTCGTTGTCGTTAAACCTCACCGGGAGATCAATTGCTTAAAGTAAACTCCCGCTGTAACTAGAAATTGTAGTTAGTTCTTCTCCCATGTTCAATGAATTCATATCATGATTTGAAATTCTATCGACAAAGTTCCAAAAGTTGTTGTAAACGAGCATGGATTTTTTTAATTGAGTGACTAAAATGCTAAAACGATAACGAATAAACATATATATTTTTAGATATGTGATATGATATAGACAAATTAATTATGGAAGTTATGAATCTACAAAAAAGTTTTTTGTTTTAATATGGCTCTACTATTAGGTGTTTTTTGAAAAAGTTTAAAATGTATCTATTTATGTTCGTTACTCTGTTTTGAAAACGAAACATATTAATTTCTTCTTATACATCATCCATTTGATTCTTACCTATAAGTACTCCTAAATCCTTAGAAACAAAAAAAAAAAACAAAATCCCTTCTGCTAAAAGCAAAGAAAACTGCTCAATCTCTTTTGTTTTCTCTCAAAATTATATTATATGGCTCTACAATATACACATATGTTTTCGAAATCTCAAAATTTATAATGTTGAAAATGATAATTCGTTCGGTTCGGGGCCAGGTTTATACCATACTTCAATGGAAATCAAGGTAAAAAGCTAGTTTAAGTTGTTGTATAAGTATAATAGTTGTCAAAAAAAAAAGTAAAAGGAGGTTGTTATATAATGCTATGGATTTTTAAATCGTTGAATTCTTTTAAAATAATAAACAACATACTACACTTCCACAAACATTTTGATATTTAGTTTGGATTGACAAATGACAACTGTGAACAATGAATGGAGTTGGTCCATCTATATATTTAAATATTATACATACTGTAGACATGCTTTAATTTATATATTTGGCAAATATTCAATATTTCTTTGGAATCTCTGTGTCCATGGCTGCCACAAAACGAGCGATCCACAAGTCTAGAATATGCCATCTTTGGACTAATGTATATACATAATATTTTTGATTAAATAACCGACACAAAATCAATTTGCCGTATTAGTTTGATTTACTTGGATATGAAAAATGAGGCAAAATCTGATGAAATATAAACCAAATAAAGAAAGCATAATAACTTTTTAAAAAGCCCGCTCCTACCAATATTGATCGGTTTTGGAGTATAGACCACCGAATCAAAGCACTCTACGGTTTACACATCTGATCAACGAATGATTTCAGTCAAGATGTTAATTTGTTAATAGATTGGGATTGGAAAGTTAACTCGTGGAGTAGTTTTGGTTAACGACGGAATTAGTCCGTGTTCCCGAGAAAGCTATGCACACATTGCTAATGTGGTTTAGATATATGACTGAAAAATCGTTATTTAACTTGCAGATAAGTTAGTTTAACCCTATAGAAAAGAAAACTAAAGAAATAGATTACATGTATTTGGTCAACCAAAATTCAGATTCGTTGTTTTTCTCTAAATTCTTTATTTATCAAAAAATACATATCAGTGCGTGCATATATGGACGGAATATAATAATAAGATAATATAATTTATGATTAGTTTATTTAAATAAAGGTCTACTTTGGCTTTGTATCAAATCCAAAAAAAATACTAATAATAATAGAGATTACAGGAAATATATCACACTAATTCGTTAAATAATTATAATAATTAAAAAAAAAACAGTATATAAATGAGAGTGTTTGCCGACAAAAAAGAAAAGACCTAAAGACCGTTTTTATAATTTCCTTGCTTTGGTAGAAAAAGCGCTGATTTTCACATTCCTCTAACTCTCTCCTTTTTCTCCCTTCTCCGACGTACTTCATCGTCGTTCTCCGGTGAAGCTCTGACGGAGACTCTCATCGTTACGTAATAAGCAGAACGTTTTTCGTTTTTCATTCGAGAGAAGTTTTTAAAAAAGGATTGATAAGGGCATTGCGGAATTTGAAAGGCTTGTGTCTCAATTTATCTGTAACTTAAAGTGTTAGGCTTCTTCTGGGTTGCTGAGAGTTGAAAGTTGTCATTTTTTTTTCTGTTTTCCTTTAGTATTTAATAGAGCAAGATCTGGGAGTGGGGAGGTTGATTAAGTCGACGACGATCGCGGCTTAATTAAACCAAATATATATAAAAAAAGAAAGAAATCTGTGGGTTTTTTTTCGAGGTGTGATTAATGCACACTGAGTAGCCTTGTACTGCGTGGAGATTGCATTTTCTCTGGGTGTTATTTTCATCATTTCATTATTATTATTATTATTATTAATCTCTCCCAAACTAGTACTATTAAGTATATTGTTTTCTTCCTTTCTTATAAATTTGAGAAGAAGCTCTGTGGTTAGTTTTGTTTTTTTGGGCTCTAGGATTAAGTGTTCGATGAAATTCCTCTGAGAGAGTCTCTGTGAGAAAACGGGGGTTGGTTGGTTTGGTGATTAGTAAGGGAAACAAAAAATGTGTAAAATGGACAAGTTTCTTTACCACAGGAAACTCTGGGAGATGAAGGTTAGGCTTTTAGGGGAGAGCAAGGTTGATAAACTCAGGAACTCCTTTGTCTCTAGGTCTCGTATGAGCCTTTGGATGATTCGTGCTGTCACTGTTTTGTTGCTTTGGAGTTGTTTCGTTCATTTGATGGCTTTGGGTCAGATGTGGGGACCCCGACTCTTCAAAGGTTGGCCTTCTTGTTTCAATCAACATGATCATATTCTCTCCACGCCCTCTCAGATGAAGTCCCTCCCCACTAAACTCGCCCTTCCGCCTAAGAGTATGTATCCTAACTTTGTATAGTATCGCTGCTAACTTGGGAGAGAGATGAATCTGGAAACTAATCTTTTTCTTTTCCTTCAGGGGTCTATCAGAACAATGGTTATCTTATGGTTTCCTGCAATGGAGGACTCAATCAAATGCGAGCAGCTGTAAGTATGAGACCTAAATCGTTGGAGATCACTTTCGTCTCTTAGTGGATATTATTTGCTTACTTTCTTTCTTTTTCGTCTGCTTTCTACAGATATGCGACATGGTAACTGTTGCACGCTACATGAATGTCACACTTATTGTGCCTGAGCTTGACAAAACCTCGTTTTGGAACGATCCAAGGTATGTCTTCTTGTTATCAAATTTCACTTTAAGCTCTGTTTTTTTTCCCCAACAATCTCTTAGCTTGTTTTCTTCTTTTGGGGCAGTGAGTTTAAAGACATCTTCGATGTGGATCACTTTATAACCTCGTTAAGAGATGAAGTTCGTATACTTAAAGAGTTGCCTCCAAGGCTTAAGAAAAGAGTTGAGCTTGGAATGTACCACGAAATGCCTCCTATTAGTTGGTCCAACATGTCTTACTACCAAAATCAGGTTAATATTCTCAGTTCTGAGACGTTTTTTTTTTCGAGATTAGTCACACACTTTGCTTCTTGTACCTAATTCCTTTGTAAATTTTGCAAACCGGAACAGATTCTTCCACTGGTGAAGAAGCATAAGGTGTTACACCTGAACAAAACCGATTCCAGACTCGCTAATAATGAACTGCCTGTGGAGGTTCAGAAGCTGAGGTGCCGAGTGAATTTCAACGGGCTTAAGTTTACTCCTCAAATTGAAGAACTAGGTAGACGAGTGGTCAATATTCTGAGAGAGAAAGGTCCCTTTCTCGTCCTGCATCTCAGATACGAGATGGATATGTTAGCATTTTCCGGTTGCTCACATGGTTGCAACACCGAGGAAGAAGAAGAACTAACAAGAATGAGGTACAAAAAAGAATCCGAAAATCTAATTCTGCTTTTTTTGTTCCGACTTTGATTGTTTTATTGATGTAAATTTCTCTTTTCTGATAGATATGCTTATCCATGGTGGAAAGAGAAAGTCATCAACTCTGAGGTGAAGAGGAAAGAAGGCCTTTGTCCTTTAACTCCTGAGGAAACTGCTCTCACGCTTACCGCGTTGGGTATTGACCGTAATGTTCAAATTTACATAGCTGCTGGAGAAATCTACGGTGGTGAAAGGCGGATGAAGGCTTTGACAGACGCTTTTCCAAATGTGGTAAGTAGTCATTTTATTTTTTTTCTGCTATTTATTTATAACTTATAATCTTCCATTGACTCCATTGTTATCATGAACTCAGGTCCGGAAAGAAACCCTACTCGAATCATCTGATCTCGATTTTTGTCGGAACCATTCATCTCAAATGGCTGCACTTGATTACCTAGTGGCTGTTGAGAGCGATATATTTGTTCCAACTAATGATGGGAACATGGCAAGAGTCGTTGAAGGTCATCGCAGGTGAAATGTCGTTATCATTCTTCTTATTTCTTCCCGTTCCTATCATCGCGAGGCTAACACCACCTTTTTTTCTACAGGTTCTTGGGATTCAAGAAGACAATTCAGCTGAATAGGAAGTTCCTAGTTAAGCTGATAGATGAATATACCGAAGGATTGTTGACTTGGGATGTGTTCTCATCCATGGTGAAGGCGTTTCACTCTACTCGAATGGGAAGTCCAAAGAGCCGGTTAGTGATACCCAATAAACCGAAGGAAGAAGACTACTTCTACTCCAACCCGCAAGAATGTCTGCAGCTGTTAGATGAACCATTGAGAGTCATTTGATGAATGTGACTTCACCATTGGGGAGAAAACGGCGGCTGAAATATCGAGTTAAAAGCTCTAGTTTACAGTCTGAAAGATGGAGTTACAGTGAGTTTTTACAGGTTGAACTTACGTAGGGTTCTTGGTGAATAGATTTCTGAATGAGCTTCCATGGATGGATATAAAAAAATGTTGATTGAAGCTTACATTGTAAAGTTTGGCATCCATGGCCTTGCCAGTTTTGTTAGCTAAATAAAAAAGTGCCATTTTCTGTAATTAAAGTTTGGTTATATATTTCAGATTATTATTTTCTCTCTTTATTTTCTACATTAATATTTTCTATTGATAGCAAATGTTGTCTATATAAAAGAAAAACATAATTTATCGAATGCAACCTTATATATATTAATAAAATCAAATAAATAACCACTAACAAAAAAATAAATGACAGTTTTCACTTTTCAGAATGTCCAAGTTACACTGTTATCACAATCGCTTTAAGCAATTAGGTGTCCGACATGTTATTTTTGATAACTGATACTGATATTTTCAAGAATCTTATGTAGGTACTAGGTATTAACAATTCAAATAACCAATAAAGAAGATCTATTACCCAAAATCATAAGTTTAAATGATCAGTCCCATTGAAAATTGAAATTTTCGGTAGTTAACTATATATAATACAACTCATGTATGTTTCTTTTTGTCAACAAACAATTCATGTTTTAGGTTATGAAATTTATGACTATCATATTGGTTAGTACAAGAACACTAGTTTCACCTACTTATTCAATATGCTCCACTACCTAAACACCTAAAGTGGAATCCGCTCCATTACAAGAAACACTAGTTTTCACCTATTTTATGTGTTGAAAACTACTTTGGGTTCAAAAGTTCAACGCAACCTAAACCCCTTTTTGCTTGTTTTTGTTTACAACCAAATCTCTTAAAAATTTTCCTTTCATTTTGCGAAAAATGGAGATTGGCCCTGACTCAGTAATCCATTATGTTCGTTTTAAAACCATTTACAAATTATTAGTTGTATAAACTAGTTCAAGAAAATCAAACCAGAATTTATACCTCGAGAAAATACACATTATTTGAAGAAGATGTATATACATAGTTTTCAAGTGTACTCGAGTGATCCAAGAAAAAATAACTATTCTAGTAATTATACAAGTGATCCAAGAAATATTTAGTACTAGCTTTATTTTATTCTCCTATCAACGGGTGATCCAAGAAATTCCAGTTCATCTACCATTCATCAAATTTCGTAGAGGTTATTGATCTTCTCGATACCACCAAACTCATTATTTACAAGATTTTTTTTCTTTCTCTCATCTGTATGTACTCTTTGACATTATAATCATTCATTGCTATTTCATATCTTCAAAGATGTTTCAACAGAAAGGCTATAGTGTTTTTTTTCCAATGAATTTACACCACTATTATAGTTATATAACATAATGCTTTAGCCGTTGCGATATGTCTCCCTAGCTTCTTTTTTCCTTGTCAACAGCTCCCTTTAGTTGCTTATTAATTGGAATTAATATTGTTGGATCCACTGAGACACATAGCTTTCGCAGCACTACAAGTACACAAAAGTTGATCAAGATATCATTCTTAATTAATGGGTTTAAAAAGTGGGTGGCTATTGTTTATGGGATTTAATAGTTTGTGAAGTTGATAATCAACTTTTACAGTGTTATCTTTTTTTTTTTGTAACCTATATATTGATGTGATTTTAATTGTCGTTGGTTGTTTTTTCTTATTGATTTGTGGCTCCTTTTTCACATGTATCTATTTTCAAAAAGTTCTACAGAGATGTGTAATGAAATGTGGACAACACCAAGGGAAAGTAGATTTATCGTAGTATTAACTTGGTAAAATAAAACACAATTTTCTAAAAATTATTGATACTTTGGACCAAAATGTCTTCGTCTCTTTTTCTTTCTTTTTCTTTTTCTTTTAATAACTAAAACCAAACTGTGAGAAAGCTAATAAAATGGGATGACGCCAAATGTCAAATAGCATAACGCATTGTGATCTTGTCACAAATGTTAAATGTGAGAAAGCTAATACTAATAATCTTGTCACAAAGTGACGATAATAATTCAAAATATTACATATGCATTACTACGTAACTACGAAGATTGTTGACGACGATGATGATAGTGATCATATTTCTTTGCTTTGGTTTCGGGTGAAGAGCAAGAGTTAAGAGCTATACCATAACCACTGTTTTTTTTTTTCTTATCGGCAAGCAAAAATTCGTTCTCTTTACGCAGAAGAAACAGAATCTTGATATTGAGACTCATGTGGTAATAGTATGTACAAAAAAACTTCTTCCTAAAGAGTAAAATAGTTACAATGTTGTTGTATTATTCCTCTCTTGTTGATCCTCTTCTTTAACACCAGCCAATAACCCTAATTCAACATGCTGATCCTTAATTCTGCTTATAACCCTCGACATATCCTCTCCATCAATAACACCAAACGATGAAGACATTGTGTCCTGTCTTCTTCCTCGAGACCGACCTTGTTTGATCTTTAGTATGAACTGTGTGACTTCTCCAATGGATGGTCTTTTTCTTGGTGTCTTATGCACACACCTGTTTGCAATCTTCGCCAGTAACCTTACTTCTTCAATGCTTGCATTGCCCTCTAGCTTCTGATCGACTATTTCGTCGATACCATCTGGACTCATCGAAGCCTGATCATCAGGAAAACAGAATGAATGATCATTCACTGGTTCAATGGGGTTGGAGAGTTCTATACCAAATCAGAAACCAACTTTTCGCTGCAGGAAATTATGTTTTGGGTTAATTCAGTTTTGTGTTATTCAGTTTACTTTTTAACTTACCAGGTTGACGTAGTCCATCAGATTCTGTTGGGGGTGGATTGCAGTAATGAGCTCAAGGATGATGACACCAAAACTGTAAATGTCGCTCTTCATCGTGTATTTGTTAGTTGAAATGTACGTGGGATCCATGTACCCGTGAGTGCCTTTCAATCCCGAATTCATTCTATCAAAAACCATCTCTTTCGACAACCCGAAATCCGCAACCTATACCACAAGAAGAAAACAAATTTTAACGATTTTAACTAAATAATGTTGAGTAAGCGTAGTCAACAACATTTGCTCACTTACCTTAGCTCTCATGGAGTGATCTAACAATATGTTTGCAGACTTTAGATCACGGTGAATAACAGGTGGCACGGCCCCTTCGTGAAGGTATTCAATGCCGTGGGAGATGTCAAGAGCGATTTGAAGCCGCTCTTCCCAATTCAAGACTTGTGATTCTTCACCTGAAAAGAGAAGTAGAAAATCTTGTGAAACACCTAGAGTAGTTAATCTCTTGCTGCGACTAATACTGGGAAAAGGAATTGAAGGATGACTCACCGCCATACAAAAGATTCTCCAAACTTCCATTACTCATGAACTCATAGATCAACATCCGGTGACTTTTATCGACGCAGTATCCTACCAAGTTCACGAGGTTCCGGTGATGCAGCCTCCCAAGTAAAGATACCTGGAAGCAAGAAAACCAACACTGCTCTTTTATCTCCTTTATCCATGGACCAGTGCATTGAGCGGATTGGGACACTTACCTCGGTTTGAAACTCTTTATCCCCTTGACTTGAATTAGAGGCATGAACCTTTGCTGCAGCTAATCCTCCATTGGGCATAACCGCTTTGTACACAGGACCAAAAGATCCTTGTCCAAGAATGGTTGTGAAATTTTGCGTTGCCTTCTGAATATCCCTAGAGAACTTTAGACCATAAGCTACTACAACCCAAAAACAGGTTCACGCAAAGTCAAGTTTTGGACAGAACACTCACTTGTAGTGATATTTAGGTATGCCGGATGCAGACACAGTGAGATCCTTGTTATGGTTGTTCCACCATGGCTGATGTTGAGTTGGTGCTGCATTCTCAGGTGGATGTAGCGATGCTGTGTTTTCGCTATCATCAGGGATTACTACGCCTCTTTTAGCAGTGTGAACGGGTAGAGTCGGGATGTTCTGTTCATTAGCGCATCGCCTTAGGTGAGAGCGGCCATTGTACCATTTAATGGCGAAGAACAAAAGCAGAGCGAGCAAGAGACCAAGTGCAAGCCCAACCGAAATGCCAATCACTACCAAATCACTTCTATTCACCATTTTGATAACATTTTTTAAACCATAAGGGAAGTGAGTCCAAAGAAGGGATTTCTTCCTTCCTGCAAAAAGTTTACAATCAAGGGTTCGCATCATCAACCATAAACATTACACACATTTATCCAGATAAAGTTACAAACAGCGGTGAAACACAAACAGAAGCTACTCGGTGATCTCATAAAACTAAGACAAGAACTTCAACAAAAGCATCTTCATACATCAAATATCCATTAACAAGCATAGGAAAATCACTGGATTGGTATCAGTGAACTCAATTAAAAAAATATTCCCATTGAGTCTCAGAAATTAGTTGTTTGCTAACTTCCAAAAGTGGGAATAAGCATCAAAGATTCAATTTTTCAAGAAATTGTCTCTGTTCTATAACAAAATTGGAAAGAGAGATCTATGATGAATCAAAGATCACACCTTTTGCTTTACTTGACGAAACCCTGAAGTTAACACGCAACCTTAGTGGCAGCGAAATCGGAGATTGTTTCGGTTTCACAGATTCAAAGCCAAAAGATGACAGATTGTTCTCTTAGCACTACTGAGCTCGAATACTTCTATTTTCCTCCCAACAAATCAACATCAAAATCAAAATGGGTTCGATCATAAAATCTGGAGATAAGAAAAGAAACATCCCAAAAGCCGTTTTACCTTCCAAAAGTCGCAAAATTGAAATCCAAAAGGAACAGCAGAAAGCTACTGTACACTCTTCGTAGACAGGAGGAAAGCAAAAGCAAAGATCTAGGGTTTTGATCTGCGCGAGATTATAGTGTTCGTTCTTCCGCTTTTAAAACCCAAAGTCAAAATCTAGAAGAGGACTTCGTCCATAAAGTAAACTGATCAACAAGGGAGAACAGAGAGAGCAAACTGCTGCATTTATTTGTTTGTTTGTTTGTTTTTCTTTTTCCTTTTTCTCACAGAGAATATTTGTTGTTGGCTTTAAAACGCGTTTATTAAAATAAAATATTTGATAACTAATCAAAAATTATCAAATAGTAAATGTGTTTTTTTCATACCCATAATTAAAAATTATATTGTTCATGGTAACAGAAAAATTCATTTAAAATGTTCTCATAAATCTGCATCGAACTGTTTACATGGGAATGCATTAAAAAAAGAGCTCAAGAACACCGCTATTTTTTGTTTGGTTTAAAGACAACCAAATAAATATGAAACTGAGACTCTAAGAAAAATAGAAATCTATTATTTTCAAGAAATATAGACAACTATAATTCGCAACTTAAAATTTTAAAGATTCTAGAACTTGTTCTTCACATAGTATATATAGATTATTATCTTTTTTGTCACTCATAGATTTTTTTTTTTTTTTTTTTTGGTCTAAATGTTAAGAAACTCATAGATTATTATCTATACATAATGGTCGATGTTATGGATAAGCCTTTGTATACTATATTTGTTTTCTTCTGTAAAATTGTTTATATACTAATTTTCTTACAGTCACTCCCCCTTTTTTCTTTATCTTTTACATTTTTTCTTTGTCTTTTACATGTTGTTTGATTCAAATGTGATATGCTAGGCTCTTGCTTTCTAATTTCTATCATCGTTGTTGAACTAAAAGGTGATATTGACGATACAATGAGAGTTCTTGCGAGGACATCTTCAGTAACACATTTTAACTTTGATATATTACTTTTTTGTTCTAAATTCACGGGGTGAATGATTGACCCAAATGCTTATATAAAATTAAAAATCGTACTTCAAGTTGGTGCAAATTCATATAATATAATATTATTGCTTAGTCAAAGTTCACATTTGATGACTTGACCAAATCCAGCTTGATTTGCTTTTGAGCATATATATACATATCGACAACTAATATTCTGTCTCCTAATTAAGTTAGAGATAGACCACACGCACTCTAAAATATATGTGTGTGTAATATATGTGTTTGTCTTAATTCTTAACAAATAAACTCTCGGCGTATTTCGGAGTAGCTACTGCCATGACAAACTACTTTCATTTTCAATATTTTATAACTACCAACAAGTAGATTAAATAAAGCTTATATAAAATTATAAGTCGACTATACTAACACCCCCTAAACCTGAACGTTCAAGTATATTAAAAAAAATGCTGACTACTTACACCAATATATCTCAAATATACGAGAGCAAATAAATCTCCAAGACAATACAGAACACTAAACCAAACCCTTTATAAGTTATAATATACTAATATTCAGCAGTAGATGATACATCCATCTTAAGAAACTTAAACTACTAATTAAAGGAACAGTAGCACAAAAGTTAAATCAATTGTGAACCGGACTTCTTTTCTTCGGCTTCACTGGTGAAGGATACTCGTGCCTCATTAGGTGATCGACCTCTCTTTCTAAATCTGTCGACATTGAGTCTTTCAACGATCGAGTCACTACTACATTTGTAGATTCAATCGGTTTCGGCGATGTGAGCTGCGAAAACTGCTTAATATTGACAGGCCATACAATATATGATTAAAGCGAAAACACAATGAGAAGCTTGATTTGAACGACACGATTTTTTTAGACTTTTAGTTCTTAACTTCACGACTTGTAAGTGTTATTACTGTTTCAAATGAAACCAGTCGACTTTTATGAATAAATCCAAAAGCTAATTTAATTCAAACTTTGTTAATTACCTTGCGTCCCATCAAGAGTTCATCAGATCTACCTACATATATTTAAAATTGTCAATACTGTTTGTATTACTATCATACATACACCATTGTTTATATCTACATATATAAAATCTAATTAGAATCATGAGTACTGGGGCGAAATGCAACACTGACATAGCTATAGATATATATCGTTTGGTTCGCTGTATATATATGTATGCCTCTTGTGCACATTAATTATACATAGGTGTGGATATGATATGTGTTTATGAAGAGAAGAAAAATGTATTCAAGGAAAGAAGACACATATGTATCATCATTAATAACATCATGTCACCATCAATTACGAGTAGATACAAACCTCGAAGCCCATGAAGAAGATATATGAGGAAGAGAACCCCGAAAAGGAGGGTCGGTAACTTCACACCTGCCTTCGTCATATTCTCTCGTTGGTTTGTACTTAGTAATTCTGTACTTATTACGCTGCTTTTGTATGATATTTCAGTTCTTAAACATTTGACGTCGCTGATCGATATATAGGTAGGTTCTTATATATAAGGTTGTTATAGATTTTGCGAAAGCCAGAGGCTAGCTAGCTAGGGTTTTCCGACAAAAAGATACTTCTCCTTGGTAATTGTAATGAGGTTTATAATTAAAGATGTATTTGTAGAGAAACTAAAATAAAAACAAAACAGGTCTAGCCTTTTTATTTGATAAATAACATTGTCTACAAAGTTATTATAAAAAACCGGATATTTTGTTTTTGACGCTAACACTGTAACACAAGTGCGAATAAATTTATGTTGAAACTAATCCTGTTTCACTGCTAATTACAAAGAGGATAAACATATATGTATACTCATGATATTGAAATTGAGCAGGGTTAGTTAAGAAGTTTTGAAGCGTAGTCGTAAATCTGAATCTTTTTTTTTCAGAACTATTAAATTTGAATCTTTATGGTTAAATACTTAAATTTTGCTTGGTTTAACTTAATAATTTAGTTGCTTAGGGTTTCTCAATAAGTCTGAGATTTGTATTTTACCCAAAAAAGATCCCTTTTAACCATCGATTTGCTAAACACTATGCTTTGTTGGACCATCTTAATCAAATCTATTATACATTATTATAGTTTGAACGTGAAATTGATATTTCCTCTCTGAGACACGACGACGGGTTCTCCGATTCCATCCTTGTGGTCGCTTCTTGAACTTCCACTTCCACACATTATAAAAATATATTATTATAGAAATGTTTACTATGCATTTACCTAACATCATATTTTGTTTTCAAATAATTCTCTGTTAGCTTTCTTATTTGTACTGATGTACAGATAATAATCCAAAATAACTAATTGGAGATGAATCATTGAATTTACTACACGACTAAAGGATTCAGGCCAAAACAAACGTAAGACGCATACGCAATTAGATATATGAATCTATCCGCTTACGTCGACTATAAACCGGTTGAGACACACATAAATCTGAAACGATCATTAACTACATAGTAACAAAGTCGCCACGTACATTTCTTCTATCAGGAGCCATGCGCGCAAAATCATCAATGACTAGAAAACATATTTACATAACTAGGAGGTTTAGATGTTGGCTCTTCCTAAAAGCTGTCTCTACAGAAAAGAAGACGAAAAGAGTAAGAAATTAAAATAAGCAGTAAATGAAAAGATAAACAAAATCTTTTAGAACAGTACAGTTAACCACCACACACCCATGAGATCATTTACCACGACCAGTTCTTCTGAACCAAACCCTGTCTTAATATGTCACTTACCACATGTTTCCCTTTATATCTCCATAAATACATCTCAAACCAAAAAAATATATGTATGTATAATGTATTAACATTGACCTCCTTGCATACATGTACATGTTATCCGGCTCCGGTTCTGTTTTCATAGATTTTTGGTTTAATAATCCGGAAACGTATTTCCTTTTGTCCGGTTAGATATAGTTTCGGTTTGGATTTGGGTTTTGGGATAATTTGAAAAAATAACTTTTATGTACGTACATTGAGAGATTTTGATTGGTATATTTCCTATCACGTTCAGATATAAGAAAATGAAGCTGAATAGGTTTATTTTCTCTTTGGTTTGGTTTTTCAAACTGGTTTGACCGGATAAGCACCTCTTATATATAAAATAAACATGGAGGTGTTTTCTTCACAAGCTCTGCCTGAACCAGGACAGACAGAAAAAGAAAGAGAAAGATAGTAACTAGACATGAAGAGTTTGTTGTTCTGTGCTGTGTTCTTAGAGCTTGTCTGGTTCGGTTATGGCCGTGGCCAATCTAGAAATCATCATCCTCTTGCTCCAGCATTCTTCGTCTTCGGAGACTCCTTAGTTGATAGTGGAAACAACAATTACATTCCCACTCTTGCACGAGCTAATTATCTCCCATATGGAATTGATTTTGGTTTCCCCACTGGCCGTTTCTGCAATGGCCGTACGGTTGTTGATTATGGGGGTAACGTCTAGAGACTAACAAAGATCATGAGAATATAGTTTTACTTCTTCTTTTTAAACCAACTTTCTCAGTAAAATGTTGCCATTTTTGTTGTAATGTAGCAATGTACCTCGGGTTGCCACTGGTGCCACCATTTTTATCTCCTCTATCAATTGGGAAAAACGTCGTGAGAGGGCTTAACTATGCATCTGCAGCAGCTGGGATTTTAGACGAAACTGGTCAACATTATGTGAGGATCAAGAAACTCCTCTAAATAAAGAACTCTTTTGTTTTCAGATAGATTTACCTTTGTCTTTTTTTCCAGGGAGCAAGAACTACGTTCAATGGACAGATATCGCAGTTTGAGATGACGATCGAGTTAAAGCTCCGGCCATTTTTCCAGAACCCTGAAGATCTGAGAAAGTATCTTGCGAAATCGATAATTGGGATCAATATAGGAAGCAATGATTACATCAACAATTACCTTATGCCTGAGAGATACACAAGCAGCCAAACCTACAGTGGAGAAGACTATGCAAATCTCCTGATCAAAACTCTCACAGCTCAAATATCAGTAATCTAAACTCTCCCCATAATTTTTTAGTACAAATAAATTCACAACACTAATACTTAGAAAACATAAAGTGTGTTTTTTACATATATTTCGCAGAGACTATATAACTTAGGTGCAAGGAAAATGGTGTTAGCTGGATCAGGACCATTAGGTTGCATACCGAGTCAGTTGTCTATGGTAAGTGGCAACAACAACAGCGGGTGTGTGACAAAGATCAATAATTTGGTTTCGATGTTCAATAGCCGATTGAAAGATCTACCGAATACTCTCAACACAACTCTTCCAGGAGCTTTCTTTGTCTATCAAAACGTCTATGATCTCTTTCATGATATGGTTGTGAATCCCACTAGATATGGTAAAAATGGCCTCAACCTATCTATTCGAATATGGGGTTTGCCCTGAATTTCAATATCAAAATTTAGTCTTAGTTCTCCTTTTTGCAGGTCTTGTTATACCAGACAAAGCATGCTGCGGTAACGGGAGATATGGAGGAGCCTTAACATGCCTTCCTTTGCAGCAACCATGCTCGGATAGGCATCAATATGTCTTTTGGGATGCATTCCATCCAACAGAGACTGCCAACAAAATCATAGCTGAAAATACCTTCAGCAACTCTGCCAAATACTCTTACCCTATCAGTCTCTATGAGTTGGCTAAGCTGTGAGGAAAGTCTCTCAAAGCTAGATTTCCTCTCATTACCAGATTACCTTGGTTATCTAGTTTCTAGATAGAAGATTTTTAATATGGGATTTGTATGTAACAATTGCCAAATCTTCAAGATCATAATCTATATTCCAATGTTATAACATAAGATTTTAAATATGGGATTTGTATGTAACGATTGCCAAATCATCAAGATCATAATCTATATTTCAATGTTATAAGTTAGACCATTCTTTCTAAAAGTGTGAGCCAACAAGGTAACAAGACAAGATATTATTATTACTTGAACCGTCATTATTTGCAAAGTGAAGCTTACATTTAAGATGTAGAAAAGGAAAACTCATGATAGCCATATATATATTTCCATGTGGATGAGACAGTGACTGCTAATTTACAGAAAGCTAGAAACAAGTTTATCTTACAGTATTTCTCCCCGAAATTGTTAACCTTTGGTGGTGGTGTAGCATATCATTGCTGACGATGTCTTCATCAACAGTGGAGGTACACGCAAAATGCTCTTCGACTTACTATCTCTGAGTTCTGATGTGGAACCAGAAGATTATTATTCTTCAGTGGACAGACGCATCAAATCTTGGCTCATAAAAGCACACTTGGCTGTTGCATGACTGAAGAGCACACCCGGAAATCCAAGACCAAATCTTCTTATCCACATTGTACAGAAGACCTTTTCCTTGATTCCACGACGTAAAGCATATCAAATTATCTTGTCCAAAACACTCAAATCTCTCAGCTGAAAGTCTCAGAAGTGCTCGGAAGTACTTTGGTGGCATTCTACTTATCTCTACCCAAGCAACCTTTGTGTGATCAAGCTCCCATATCCTCATGCTTTGGAGGGTGCTGTAGAGGCCAATCCTTCCCACGAGAAACAATCGCTTCTGAGTTCCAGCAACTAAGTAACCATCCAACAACGATCTTGGGAACTTAGCTGGAATGTGTTCCCATTGTCCTGTATCCAGCCGATACATCATCAAACCAAGAGGCGAAAGAGTTTCTAGGTATAAACGGGAATCACAATAAGCCATTTTCGAAGAGCATAGGTTCACCGCAGGCATTATCTGATGTAACGACCATTTGTCAGTTTTGGAGTCATAAACCTCGGTAGGGAGTGACTTATCCCCGTAAATATCACTTGTGGCTATGACTTTGAATGATTTTTCCGAACGATCTACAACCATAATCAATTGCCTTTGTTGGTTATAGTGCATGCTCGGTAGAGTCCTCCAACTCTGCATCAGAGGATTGCATACCAAAGTTCTGAAAGTTAGACCATCGAGTCCCGAGAAGCAAACGAGACCACCAGAAGATCCAACCAACCAAATAGCCCATGGAGGCAAAAACGTGAATGGAACTTTGTACCACGTCTTCAACGGCAAGCTAAAAACCGAGCATTGCGGAATCTGCGGCGAGTTCTTCCAAAAAGTGAGAAGACAAGGTCCGTGGGATGACACATTTGAGTGAAACTTAAGAAAACTATTATCCTGAAGAATAGAGTTCCATTTTTTACAAACGGAACGGATTCGAAATATCATAAAAGGTGGAACCCTAGCTAAAATCTCGTTCAGCAAATCCTCTGGAAGCATTGCCCATATACCATCCTCCATAGGGACATCAGGAACAACTGGTTTACCAAATGAAGCTACTGTTTCTTCCTCTAGACCACGAGGTTTCGTCTTGACCACTTTCTGCCTAGAGGGACTCGTGTTTCTCGACCCTGCCCGACCTAAAGGGCTAGTGTTTCTCGACCCAGAACGCTTCAACGGTGAAGCTCGCTTCGATGAAGTACTACTCTCTTCATCTCCATTCTTCGTGGATGCAGAGAAAGCCACCAAATTTCGAGAATCCGATGACTTTTCCACACTACCCATCAGCAATCCCCAAAATCCGAGACGTTCCATCCAAACTTAAATCCAAACCATTAGCTATATAACCCACGCTCTAGATCTCCCGAAAGCCCAGAAAGATCACTCGATCATCGAGGAAACAGCAAACCAGCAGAGCATCAGATCTCCGAAGCAAAACCCAGCAGAAGAAGAGCCAAAGTGCGCGCAAAGGAACTCAATACTTAGGGCGAAAATCGATCGGAAGCCACGCAATCAGCTAGCCTGGAGTTAGAGTAAAGATTCCAACTTTCGATCAGTAAATAGTAATTTACCTCTGGATATTATGCAACAAGCTTCGTCCTTTCGCATCCAATGACATATATTTTGCCAGCTGGGTTTTTCTCGAGCGCAACGCGGAGAGAAAGAGAGATA
Organism: Sisymbrium altissimum; assembly: GCA_900406495.1. Classification (NCBI taxonomy): domain Eukaryota; kingdom Viridiplantae; phylum Streptophyta; class Magnoliopsida; order Brassicales; family Brassicaceae; genus Sisymbrium; species Sisymbrium altissimum. Next base: position 37,324 of record OVBI01000277.1, on the reverse strand, counting down.
GAGAGACCTACAATTCTGCATCTGCAGCTTCAATTCCGAGAAATGGAAACAAAAGAATTCGGGTTTGTTACTTCTCAAACAGAAGTAAAGGGGCTAATTTGTAACAGTTAAAACTATAGAGGATGAGAATATCAAATTGGGAGAAAACGTAATCAGCTGTGAGTTATCATAGGTGAATCCCAGCTAACATCCAACCACTAATCGACACATACCAGAAATCAGATTTTAATCTAGAGTTTAAATATTAATTAAAGATATATGGATCAGTATAACTAGTATTAAATCTAAGTGTAAACGTTCACAAAAAATACCAAATCCAAGCGATATTATTCATACAAAAATCCAAATCTGCGTGTTTATCATATTCGGATTGTAGTTGGTTTCCACAATTTTGTTTTTGTGACGATAATTGGGTACCACTAAAAGGTTGTTTGAAATGGTCAAATAATAGAAGAAACTAAATATATATGTTTAGTTCAAAAAAAAAAAACTAAAATATATATGTATCATCAATATTTTTGATTAATTGGGCTTCATAAAAATTCCTGAAACATTTTTGCTTAGTAAAGAGACTATGGGCCGTAGTAGAGGCCTGCCTTTGTAAGAGATTTTTCCGGGTCAGGCATAAATCTCAAATTCGGGTCACAAATAACGGTGCAGGAAAATTTAGGGCAGATATATATTTTTTTTGATATTTTTGAGAGGAAAAAAAAAAAAAAAAAGACAGAGGGGAGTTAGAAAAAGCAAGGGTTTTTAACAAAGGGTTTAAGGCGGCTTCGTCGTGTACTCTTTAGTAACCAGTTGTTTTCTTCTTTGTTTCCCCCTTGTATGAAATTTTTTCCAAATTGCCGATTTCGCTCTATGTTTTCTTCCTCATGCGATCGAATTCCTTCAATCTCGTATTGTTTAACGATTTTGACTCAGTGTAAGTTCGATTGATGTCCAGTGGCCAAACTCCAGTGTTCTTGGCAAATCAGACAAAAGTTTTAAATCATTTGATTCCTTTTCATAAACCTTTGATCTCTTGTCGAAACCCTGTTTCCCAATCGTTCCCTATGTGGAGAAACATTGCTAAACAAGCCATTTCAAGGTCACAAGCTAGATTAACCGTCGGTTCCCAAACTCGTGGCTTTCTTGGGTTTGCTCAGGAGTCCATTCTCCGCTCGAAAAATTCGAGCTTTCGATTTCCCCTCTTCGGATCCATCTCTGACTCAGAATGTCACCAAATGGGTTCTCGTTGTTTAAGTGGCATCACGAGCCCAGAGGAATTTTCCGGGCGGGTCGGTTTGGGATTCTCCAAGAGCGATAGCTGCCTTAATTGGTCTTTCGCTAGAGGGTACACGAGTGTAGCTGAAGAGGTCTCGTCAACAGATGTCGAGGAAGATCCTTCGGTGGCTGATGAGGTACAGGAATTGTTGAACGAAATGAAGAAAGAGAAGAAGAGAGAGGATCATCGTTCGTGGCGGATGAAAAATCAAGAGAATGTTGGAATGGGTCGTAGCAAGTATCGGAACCTATGGAGAAGACAAGTTAAGATCGAGACAGAAGAATGGGAAAGAGCTGCTAATGAGTACAGGGAGCTTTTGGCAGATATGTGTGAGCAGAAGCTTGCCCCGAATCTGCCTTATGTCAAGTCCTTGTTTCTGGGTTGGTTTGAACCGTTACGAGATGTCATTCGTAAAGAACAGGAATTGTATAGACTAGGGAAGAGCAAAGCAGTCTATGCGCATTACATTGATCAGTTGCCCGCCGACATGGTTGCTGTTATCACAATGCACAAGTTGATGGGGCATTTGATGACTGGTGGCGAGAACGGTTGTGTTAAGGTTGTTCACGCTGCTTGTTCAGTAGGGGATGCTATTGAGCAAGAGGTTGGTTAGCTTGATCTCTCTCTGGTTTCTGCTTTGTTTATTTCAGATCGTTTGCCATTGATAAGTTGTAGTAAGGGACTTTAGCTCCTAAAGCTCTTTTCCGTCGCAAGTAAACCTGAACCTTATAAGGTCAAACGATAATGTATCCCATAGCTGGATACTGAAAGTGTGAACTGGAACATAAAGCGGAATTTTTTTCTTTAATATTGGGAGCATGATCTTGTTTAGGTGTTCACTATTTGTTAGTGAGACTCTTTCATCAAGCATAAAAACCCCAAATGTGGAGGTGTGAAGTATTGTTTTCTTTTAGCGTATAAGGTTACCTTGCATGTCTATGATTGATCTGCTCGATGGTGTTTGAATTTCTTGTATTCTAAAAGTGTTTTTTTCTTTGGCTTCATTGGATAGATAAGGATATGCACATTCCTGGATAAGACCAGGAAGAACAAAGAGGATGATAATGAGGAGAGTGGAAAAGTTGAAAAAGGAACTGCAGTGAAGGAAGAAGATAAGTTAAGAAAAAGGGTCAATGATTTGATAAAGAAACAGAAATTGTCAGCAGTTAGAAAGATCTTGCAATCACATGACTATACAAAACCATGGAACGCAGATGCTAGGGCTAAGGTGTGTGTATGCTTAGCTGCGATATTGCTGAGGAAGTAAAGAATTCTTCTGTTGGCTGCATAAGTTGCTAACGTTTTAATATTTGCTAATTCATATCCTAGGTTGGAAGTCATCTTATAGAGTTGTTGGTAAGAACAGCTTATATACAATCTCCAGCCAATCAGCAGGACGATGATCTGCCTGATGTCCGACCTGCATTTAAACATACCTTCAAGACAGTAGCCCAAGGAAGCATGTGAGGAATTTTGTTCTATGGTTTTAAAGTAGTGCGCATCTTCTTGTCCCGAATGTCATAGGCTCATATTTCTGCTTTCTTGTACAACAGGAAATCTGGGAGAAAATACGGTGTAATCGAGTGTGACCCTTTGGTCCGCAAAGGCTTGGAAAAAACTGTGGGTGACCTAAACCCGTTTGGTTTGTTAGTCAGTTTAAATTTTTACCCAAAATCAACGAAAGTAATGGTGGATGTATTTCAGAACTCAAGTAATTTATGCTCACTTTGTTGACTGTTAGTTCTAATGAGGTTTGACTTGGGTGCCGCCTGTAAATAGGACTTAATAGATGTGGGATTTGAAGATTAAGGTATAATTGAGACATCTAATTTTATATTGTAGGAAGTGTAAATATCACCTTTTTTTGTCGTGCAGGGGAGATATGCAGTGATGCCATACATGCCAATGCTGGTTCCCCCTCTCAAATGGTCCGGGTAAGTAAGCTTTCTTTGCGGTATGGTTACCGCAAGTGATGATATGATTGCATTGCATGGTTTTTCAAAGGTGAATTTCAAAACGAATTCTTTAATAAAATAATATTAATTGTAGTATATTTTCTGGGGTTAGACTAGTTACTCGGATCTGATAGAGAACCCCTAGTGCTGATCTAACTAAGTTAAGCAAAAAGAAAATTCGGATTTGTATAGCTTCGAGATATTTCAACATTTCTTTATAATGAGCTTGGAAGAGTTTTAATTTGGTGAGTGTTCTGTAAGTTATTTCATTTTCATTTTGTGTTATTTCGCAGTTACGACAAAGGTGCTTACTTGTTCTTAGCGTCTTATATCATGAAAATTCATGGAGCTAAGCAACAACGAGAGGCACTTAAGAGGGCACCTAAAGGACAACTAAAACCAGTCTTTGAGGTCAGACAATAGTGTTTCTTCACGTCCTTCAAGTGGGGAAATCAGTTACAGTTGTTAATTTATGTTATATATCTTATGGACATTTGCTAGGCCCTGGATACACTTGGAAGTACTAGATGGAGAATAAACAAGCGAGTCTTAACGGTTGTAGATAGGATATGGAGCAGTGGCGGCTGTGCTGCTGATCTGGTGGATCGCAGCGATGTGAGTTACTTGATGTATCACATTGATCTTATAATGATTACCGTTTCCATCTGTACAATAGTTCGCCATTAGTTATTGTTCGTGCAGATATATTTTTTAAATCCTATTCATCACGAAGCCTCTTTAATTTCTTTAAATGTAAACTGCAGGTTCCTTTACCGGAAAAGCCCGACACTGAAGATGAGAGCATTCTTAAGACATGGAAGTGGGAACTCAAATCTGCTAAAAAGGAGAACAGCGAGAGACATTCTCAGCGCTGTGACATAGAACTCAAGCTTTCTGTGAGCTTTCTCCCCCCTTGCCATCAAAGTAACGTGCCATTTTGAGACTTCTGTTGGTAAGTATTGAAATATTCAAACGTGACAGGTAGCACGGAAAATGAAAGATGAGGAAGGTTTTTACTATCCCCACAATATTGACTTCCGAGGACGTGCATATCCCATGCCCCCACATTTAAATCATCTCGGCTCTGATCTGTGTCGGGGGGTTTTGGAGTTTGCTGAGGGAAGGCCTCTGGGAAGTCCAGGCTTACGCTGGCTGAAGATACACTTAGCAAACTTGTATGCTGGTGGTGTAGATAAGTTATCATATGAGGGACGGCTAGCTTTCACCGAAAATCATTTGGAGGACATATTTGATTCGGCAGACAGGCCACTTGAAGGAAGCAGATGGTGGCTGCAAGCTGAAGACCCGTTTCAGTGCTTGGCTGTGTGCATAAATCTCACTGAAGCTCTCAGAAGTCCATCCCCGGAGACAGTTCTCTCACATATTCCTATACATCAGGTACTTTCTGGCAGACTTTATCACATTGACATTTCTTCCTGTAGGATTGAAAACTTTTTAATGACTTTACGTTGTAGTTTCTCTTTCAATATGTGTGCCTTAAAGCGAACTTCCTTTCTTTCACTTTGGTTCTGCCCAGGATGGTTCCTGCAATGGTTTCCAGCATTATGCCGCGCTTGGGAGAGACACAGTAATTCTCTTGTTTTTATTTTCTATGGAGTTTTATTTTCTCTTTGGCAGCTTCTCATCTTTCTTTTTCTGATTTGTTTTTTAAACATGATTATCAGTTAGGAGCTGAAGCTGTTAATCTAGTTGCAGGTGAGAAGCCGGCAGATGTTTATTCAGAAATAGCTATCAGGTAAGCTCTGCACCTACTGCTTAAGGCCGACTTTATTTTAAAATGTGCACTCAAAATTTCATATGCGTATGCGCGACAGGGTTCTTGATATTATGCGCCGAGATGCAGACAAAGATCCTGAAACTTTTCCAGATGCTTTGCGTGCAAGAAGATTAATCGACCAGGTCCATCTCTGAAATTATTTTCATGATTCTTCCATTTCCCAACCTTGTGTATCTTGGGTGCTTGCACAGTGAAGCAGAAAATCTCATTTCATCTTCGAAAACCATTGTTAAATCACAAAAAGTGGATTGTCATGAATTGTTCTAATGTTATATAGGTTTGGCATGTGAGCAAGTTTCCTGATATTCGTTTTCTTTGGGGCCATTGTTTACTCAGTCACATAACTTGGTCAGTTCTGATGGTTGTTCAAAATCTTTAGGTGGATCGGAAGCTTGTAAAGCAGACGGTTATGACATCAGTCTATGGCGTCACCTATATTGGTGCGCGGGATCAAATAAAGAGAAGGTTGAAGGAGCGCAGAGCATTTAGTGATGAAAAAGATATTTTTGGGGCGGCTTGCTATGCAGCAAAGGTATATTAGCGACAGATGAGAGTACTTTGCACTAGAATATCTTGATTTGAAATTTCATTCATCTGGTCTTCATACTTCAAAAAATGTGTGCTCAAAATAATTAAACTACCTTCCAGTTCTCACGTACCTCGAAGACTAATCAAAAGTAAAAATTGTTTTTGGGGATAATCTTTTGGTTTTGTCATGTTTGGGCAGGTAACATTGATTGCTATAGATGAAATGTTTGAAGCTGCACGCGCCATCATGCGTTGGTTTGGTGAATGTGCAAAGGTGTGTAGTCATTTTTTTCAGCGTCTATTAAATTTATTTTTGTACTCTAATAATTCTTTATGAAATGGAACAATAAAAATCTTTCCATGAGCAGATTATTGCTGCAGAAAACGAAACAGTTCGATGGACAACACCATTGGGTCTTCCTGTTGTGCAACCTTACCTTCAAATGGGAACACAACTCGTAAGTCTTCCTAGAGTGAATAGAGGTGATAACATTTTGCAAACATCATCTGTTGAATTTAAATGTAATGGATGTCTTCTTTTCTATCGAAATGAATGCAGGTAAAGACATCCCTCCAAACCTTATCGCTTCAGCGTGAAACTAATAAGGTCTGCCTCTGCTTTACCTTGGTTTTGCTTATAAAGAAAAGATTGGTAAGGAAATAGAGTATGGTACTGGCTTAATCTGAGAAAAAAATTTTGTGGGTTTTGATTTTGCAGGTCGTTGTCAGGCGACAAAAGACAGCTTTTCCTCCAAATTTTATTCACTCCCTCGACGGTTCTCATATGATGATGACTGCAGTTGCCTGCAAAAGAGCAGGCGTGTGTTTTGCAGGTTCTATCCTTTTTCACAATTTAAAATCTTTTTGGACCCCCATCTTTCTCGAAACCTTGATCTTGTATCAACTAACACATTCGCTTGTTTAAAAAATATTCCAACAGGAGTTCATGACTCATTTTGGACACATGCGTGCGACGTGGATAAACTAAACAAGATACTACGGGAAAAGTTTGTTGAGCTGTATTCCCAACCGATACTAGAGAATGTAAGCTTCAACATTGTCTCCATCTTCAGTTGGTTCAGTGGATATAACGCTAACATAGCTGTGTATATATTTTTATCAACAGTTGCTGGAGAGCTTTGAGAAGTCGTTTCCTCATTTAGAGTTTCCTCCTCTGCCTGAACGAGGAGATTTGGATTTAAAAGTGGTGTTAGATTCACCTTATTTCTTCAACTGATAGAGAAATATATGGCTTCACTATATTGTCCGAGATTTTCCAAGCTCGCAAAAAAACATGATGAGAGATTATTTCAGAACAGAGGGCCTGCCCAAGGCTTGAGCTTAGTGTTGTAAGAAGGAAGAAAAGAAAGACAAGCTTCTTGCAAACACCAGAGCTAAAGAAAAGATTATGTGTTTGTGTACAGAGACGCAGACAGAGAGAAAGAGAGAAAAAAAAGCTTTGACTTTTGGTGATGAAGCTTGAAGCTTTGAATGAAATCTCCTGAGATAGACAGAGTAGCAGCTTCTGATCTGAGAAATCCCGGTTTGAGAGTACTGTAACTTGGTTATGCTCTATTTAATGTTGTATTGTAAACCGGTCGGTACTCTTACGGTACACAGTGTAGAATAGAAATTAGCAAGTGTTGTATAAGAGATGGATTAACCGAGAAACAGAAAGTGGAAGTCAATTTTTTCTTAGAATATAGATTTAAAAGTATAATTAATACACCTTTTTTGTTACAAATTTATGGAATCTAAAAGTTAAGAAAAATAGTTAGGAGTCTTGAGAAATTTTTCAATGAATTAATATTGATTTATAAGAGAAATCTTGTAACTTCAATTTTAGTTGGGATATAATTAAGTTTTGATGTTTGATGAAAACGTTTGACCCTCAGAAATTTGCTTCTTCCCAAATAACAAAATGTCGAACAGTCGAAGTAGATACTTACCAGTTACCACCAGGCGGGGGTGACACAAAAATGAAAATTATTTTAGAAGACAGAAGGATCCGATAGATCGATTAATATTTAAAGTCAATTAATTAATTAATTTGATAAGAAAAGAATGATTTTTAACGTTAAACAGTCTGAGAAAAAAGACAAATAAAAAATAAAAAAGGAGGAGGAGGAGGAGAGCTGGTCGATCAAAGAAATTTGTAAGCGATTGATTAGCGGGGATCGAACTAAGCCCTAGAATGGTTTCGTGATTTGTGTGGTGCTCTTCGTTGGTATTATTTGCTGATTGACTTGTGGGAAATTTCACGAGATTCAGTCTCGTATTCCGTTTCGATTCGGTCTAATCATAACATTTGTTGAATTGTTGTCAAGGGGACGGTTTCTTCTTTGGGGATCTAAGGTGATGAAGTCCGGGAGTGCTGCCAAATTGATAGTAGAGGCGCTGCTTCAGCGGTTCCTTCCTCTCGCACGACGCCGAATCGAGACAGCTCAGGCTCAGGTTCGTTTCTGCTTATTGCCTCGTGACTGGGGGGTTTCATGGAACTATGACATTTGAATTTGGGTATATTAAAAAACGAGGACTTGGGTGAAGGAAATGCAACTTACAGACTAGTCTTTGGTGGTGTGATGTTTGCAGGATGGACAGTACCTTCGTCCCTCAGATCCTGCTTATGAGCAGGTGCTTGATTCCTTGGCTATGATTGCCCGTCACACACCTGTTCCTCTTCTAGAAGCTCTACTTAGATGGAGGGAAAGGTGTGTCAATTGTATTCCCCTCTCTCTCTTAACAGTTAGATGGTCTTTCACTCTTAACAGCTACTATCTCTGCATCCTTCATTCCTTGATCTTCCATCTTCCACTCTTGATTTCGGACTCTTTGGTTATCACTATTTCTATCACTTTTTCTTCATATATTGGCGCGCAGCCACTTCTCTGGACCATTGTTAATATTTGTGTGTGTGTTTTTCTGTGGGCTTATATCTGCCTTGCAGTGAATCACCCAAAGGTGCAAATGATGCATCGACTTTCCAGAGAAAGGTATTTTCTTTCCAACTGACCAGACAGCTCTACTCTTACTTCTCTGTCTATTAGTACTACTCTTACCTTTCTTTAAGAACACTATTATCCATGGTTTTAATTAATCAATTTTTGATTTTTTTTTTGTTTTTCTTTTAACATTACTGGAAACAGTTGGCTGTTGAGTGCATCTTCTGCTCAGCTTGTATACGCTTTGTGGAGTGTTGCCCGCAGGAAGGGCTCACCGGTTTGTTAGTTCTCTATTCGGTTTCTTTCCAACAAAATGTTTCTTTATTGCCTTGCTAAACGAAAAACATTTTCCGTCAATGGCAGAGAAGCTATGGTCTGGACTTGAGAACTTTGTTTTTGATTGGCTAATTAACGCTGATAGGTAATGCTTTCAGAATCTGTAGCTGTTGAAATTTATATGATCGCCAATCAGTATGCTTTTATCCTTTGGCGTGCCTTTTTCGAGATGCAAAAAGCTAGTTTGCTTAAGTTCTGGCTGCTCCTCTGCTGCAGGGTTGTTAGCCAAGTAGAATACCCATCATTGGTCGATTTGAGGGGTCTTCTTCTTGACTTGGTTGCTCAACTCTTGGGTGCACTATCCCGTATTAGGTATTTCATTTTGTAATATCAGTTGTTAACCATCCTCCAAGCATGCTCCAGTTGGCAGGAAAGAACTTGTGAAAGCGGTGATCCAGTTTTAAGCCACAACATCAACCACTCTAATCCTTTTATTACTATGATTTTTCACTCACAGATTCAGCTCTGTCACTGAGCGGTTTTTCATGGAACTCAATACCCGCCGGATTGACACAAGTGTTGCAAGAAGTGAAACTCTCAGCATCATTAATGGGATGCGTTACTTAAAGCTTGGGGTATGTCTCTATTCTCTTCGAAAATGCAGGCTTCAGGACGCGAACGTGACATTAGGTTTATTTCCAGGTTAAGAGTGAGGGTGGCTTAAATGCGTCTGCCTCCTTTGTAGCTAAAGCAAACCCTCTTAACCGTGCTCCACACAAACGTAAAAGTGAGCTTCATCATGCGCTTTGCAATATGCTTTCTAACATCCTGGCGCCACTTTCCGATGGTGGCAAAAGCCAGTGGCCTCCTTTAGTTGCAGAAGCTGCGCTGACACTCTGGTATGACGCTGTTGGACGCATTAGAGGGCAGCTAATCTATTGGATGGAGAAACAAAGCAAACATCTTGGTGTACGTCAATCTGATTTAATATCTCTTTATCATGGTTTCCTTGTGATTTTCGGTCCTTAACATGTATTATTGATAAATAGGTTGGCTATCCGCTTGTGACTCTTCTTCTCTGTCTCGGAGACCCGCAAATATTTCATCATAATTTAAGCACGCACATGGAGCAATTGTACAAGCTTCTTAGAGTAAGTTTTCCTGCACTCAGAATCTAAATTAAGTAAGAATTCACGAGAGCAATTGTGTCCGTACACCCTGATGTGTGCAGTTGTAATTGCAGCAGCTTCTTTTTTTTCAGTAGTTCAGGACCTGTGACTACATTGGCTTCTTTTTCAAGCCTGTTCTTGGTAGTATATATATCTTGGTCTCACTCATTATATTACATACTGTACATTATGCAGGATAAGAACCACCGTTACATGGCACTTGATTGTCTTCACCGGGTGTTGAGGTTTTATCTGAGTGTCTATGCTGCTACCCAGCCACCAAACCGTATATGGGATTACTTGGATAGTGTGACATCACAATTGCTAACAGTTCTGAGAAAAGGAATGCTCACTCAGGATGTCCAACAAGATAAACTTGTTGAGTTCTGTGTGACCATAGCTGAACATAACCTTGACTTCGCCATGAATCACATGTTACTAGAACTGTTAAAGCAAGATAGTCCAAGTGAAGCAAAGATAATTGGTCTTCGTGCTTTGCTTGCCCTCGTTATGTCACCTTCAAGCCAGTATGTTGGCTTGGAAATATTCAAGGGTAACTTGTTAACCAGAATTAGGTCTTTAAATGGTCTCGATAAACTTTCCTTTCATACACGTAAATTTTCTTAATGTTCTCTTGACAGGCCATGGAATTGGTCATTACATACCAAAGGTGAAAGCAGCAATTGAGTCAATTTTGAGATCCTGCCACAGGACCTATAGTCAAGCTCTTCTAACATCATCGAGGACTACAATAGGTAAACTTAGTTTTACGCAACAAGCTTACTCTGATACAGTGTTTTAAAAGGGGTGGGGGAGTTAAAAGACCAGGAAATGTTGGTTTGAATTCTCGTGTGATTGCTTTTTCTGATTTCTAGCTGGGATTCTCTGAGTATTACTTTCTCCTGAAAACATTTTTTGCTAACCTTCAAGACATGTGCAGATGCTGTGAGTAAAGAAAAGTCTCAAGGATCTCTCTTCCGATCAGTGCTGAAATGCATACCTTACCTGATAGAAGAAGTTGGACGGAGTGATAAGATCACGGAAATAATACCTCAGCATGGTATAAGTATTGATCCTGGAGTTCGAGAGGAAGCAGTGCAAGTCCTGAACCGAATTGTTAGATACCTTCCTCATCGCCGTTTTGCAGTTATGAGAGGGATGGCGAACTTCATCTTAAAGCTTCCTGATGAGTTCCCACTCCTCATTCAAACATCACTAGGGCGCTTGTTGGAACTCATGCGTTTCTGGAGGGCTTGTTTAGTAGATGATAGACAAGATACTGATGCTGAAGAGGAAAAGCAAACAGTAAAGGGAAATGATAGGTTCAAGAAATTATCTTTTCATCAAGCAGCTGATGCAATTGAATTTCGCGCCGCTGATATTGATGCTGTTGGCCTACTTTTTCTTAGTTCAGTCGACAGCCAGATTCGGCATACTGCGCTAGAATTATTGCGATGTGTACGTGCATTGAGAAATGATATTCGAGATCTCATGATTCAAGAGCACCCAGACCATGTTATGAAATTTGAAGCTGAACCCATATACATGATCGATGTCTTGGAAGAACATGGGGTAAGTTGGCTTCTTTGAATATGTCACTCTTTCAGAGGCTGGTTATGGTTTAAAATCGTCTGGCTCTATGAAAAATTTGAGATTGTATTCTCTGTTTTCTTTACTCATATAGGATGATATTGTTCAAAGTTGCTACTGGGATTCTGCCCGTCCATTTGATTTGAGACGAGATTCCGATGTCATTCCTTCCGATGTGACTCTTCAATCCATAATCTTTGAGAGCCCTGACAAGAACAGATGGGGCCGGTGTCTCAGCGAGCTTGTTAAATATGCTGCTGAGCTGTGCCCACGCTCTGTTCAAGAAGCCAAGTAAGTATATTTCTGAGCTGCATTATCTTCTGTGTGTTTTCTCCTAGTATTTTTCCTAACTACATCATCTCTGGTGTGTTTTCTTGAATTGGTGATGGATATTTTGTTACTTTCTTCTCTGACCGTCGACATTGCCCTAAATCATTCAAGACAGGCAAAAGTCTATAAGGACTAGAAAAGTAGGCTCAAGTCTTTAAAAAATATATGCCCTAGCTTAACGTGCAGATAAAATTTTACTTTGGTGAGGAAATCTAAGAGTTTTCTCCTATGAAAGAAAAACACTCATGACAATTTTTATGCAAGCACTAGTGCTTTCCGCATAAAAAAACTGTCTGTTTCATTTTATTTTCATACCTCTTTTGCTATTATTAATTAGCATGAAGGAAACTAAGGTTTCCTTTTCATCTCCAGGTCTGAAATCATGCACCGCCTTGTCTATATTACACCTGTTGAGTTAGGTGGAAAGGCTAGCCAGCCACAAGATACGGATAACAAACTGGATCAGTGGCTTCTGTATGCTATGTTTGTGTGTTCGTGTCCACCTGATGGAAAAGATGCGGGTAGCATTGCATCAACCAGAGACATGTATCACCTTATTTTCCCTTATCTTAGAGTTGGGTCAGAGACCCACAACGTAAGTGTTTTTTTTTTCCCGTCTCCGCGTTTTTGGTTTGAAGTTGGTAGTTTTGTCACTATTTAAGACTTGTTTTGTTCGGAATCTGTGGATTTTAATTGAATTTTTCTCCTAGATAAATTTTTCAACAATCTTTACTTCATATTTCCTCTGATGCAGCATGCTACAACTATGGCTCTCGGGCGCTCGCATCTGGAAGCATGTGAAATCATGTTTAGCGAGCTAGCATCTTTCATGGACGATATTTCATTAGAGACGGAGGCGAAGCCAAAGTGGAAGGTACGTACTTGGGCAAATTGTAGAAAATCATCTAATTTACTTTCCTTTAGAACTATACCTTGTAGTAACCCGTTCATCTTGAATCAGAGTTGAGGGAACGGAAGTATCCTATATTCTCTCATAAGGCTGCTACAGATGTCGAAATACTAACCAGATTTAGCAGAGTTTTTCCCTGAATATGAAATTTATAAATGTATGCTTGTATTGATTTTTACTTGTCATATGAATGCAGCTCCAAAAAGGAGGTCGAAGAGAGGACCTCCGTGTTCATGTTGCTAATATTTATCGAACAGTGTCTGAGAATGTCTGGCCTGGAATGCTTGCTCGTAAACCAGTTTTCCGCCTTCATTATCTGAGGTTCATTGAAGATTCAACAAGACACATATCGTCCGCACCTCCTGAAAGCTTTCAGGACATGCAACCTCTGCGCTATGCACTTGCGTCTGTTTTAAGATTCCTTGCCCCTGAATTTGTTGATTCAAAATCAGAGAAATTTGATGTTAGAAGTAGGAAACGTCTATTCGATCTGCTCCTTTCTTGGTCTGATGATACAGGAAATACGTGGGGACAGGATGTTGTTAGTGATTATCGCCGTGAAGTTGAGCGCTATAAGACCTCGCAGCATAACCGGTCAAAAGATTCGGTAGACAAGATTTCTTTTGACAAGGAACTGAATGAGCAAATTGAAGCCATTCAATGGGCCTCGTTGAACGCAATGGCTTCCCTTCTATATGGACCGTGTTTTGATGACAATGCGCGAAAAATGAGTGGCCGTGTGATAAATTGGATAAATAGTTTGTTCATCGAGCCTGCTCCCAGGGTCCCTTTTGGTTACTCGCCTGCTGATCCGAGAACTCCATCTTACTCCAAATACACGGGAGAAGGTGGACGAGGGACAACAGGCCGTGATAGGCATAGAGGTGGTCATCAACGTGTTGCGTTGGCAAAATTGGCTTTGAAGAATCTTCTACTAACAAACTTGGATCTATTCCCTGCCTGCATTGATCAGGTAAAAGTTCTCTCTGACTGATTGTATGCAAGCTCTGTTTATCAAAATTTTTTGGTGATAATTACTAGATTAAATGTCTCATATATCTCGACCAATGATGACCGCTAATCCTTGTAATGATGGTTTCCGTATCAGATAGATTTTGTTNCCCCCCCCCCCCCCCCCCCCCCCTGAATTCTCTTGATAAGCTTTTCTCACTTCCAAGCGTTGCTCATTCGTGTGACTTCATTCTTAATTAGACTCGTTTAAACGACATGAACTAATACATCTGTACTTTTCCCAGTGTTACTACTCTGATGCGGCTATAGCTGATGGGTACTTCAGTGTGTTGGCTGAAGTCTACATGCGACAAGAAATACCAAAATGTGAAATCCAGAGGCTCTTGAGTCTAATTCTTTACAAGGTAGTCGACCCATCTAGACAAATTCGTGATGATGCTCTTCAAATGCTTGAGACACTTTCTATGCGTGAGTGGGCTGAGGATGGTATAGAAGGTTCAGGAGGCTATAGAGCAGCGGTTGTAGGTAATCTTCCGGATTCTTATCAACAGTTCCAGTACAAGCTCTCCTGCAAACTCGCAAAGGATCATCCTGACTTAAGTCAGCTTCTTTGTGAAGAAATTATGCAGCGTCAGCTTGATGCTGTTGATATAATTGCTCAGCATCAGGTCTTGACCTGTATGGCTCCATGGATTGAGAACCTTAATTTCTGGAAACTCAAGGATTCGGGTTGGAGTGAAAGATTACTAAAAAGTCTTTACTATGTCACATGGCGACATGGGGATCAGTTCCCTGATGAAATTGAAAAACTTTGGAGTACTATTGCTAGTAAGCCCAGAAACATTAGCCCTGTATTGGATTTCTTGATCACAAAGGGCATTGAGGACTGTGATTCAAATGCATCGGCCGAAATAACTGGTGCATTTGCTACATATTTTTCTGTTGCTAAACGTGTAAGTTTGTACCTCGCACGGATATGTCCTCAGCGTACTATTGATCACCTGGTTTACCAACTATCACAGCGGATGCTCGAAGACAGTATTGAACCCATTGGTTATAGTGCTAACCGGGGTGATTCTAATGGAAATTTTGTGCTGGAGTTCTCTCAGGGACCTGCCACAGCACCTCAAGTTGCTTCAGTTGCAGACAACCAGCCACACATGTCACCGCTTCTTGTCCGAGGCTCCCTTGATGGTCCCCTTAGAAATACAAGTGGAAGCCTAAGCTGGAGAACAGGAGGCGTGACTGGGCGAAGTGCTTCTGGACCTTTAAGTCCAATGCCTCCTGAGTTGAACATTGTTCCTGTAGCTACTGGTCGTTCTGGTCAGCTCCTGCCTTCACTGGTGAATGCATCAGGACCGTTAATGGGAGTTAGAAGTTCAACAGGAAGTTTGAGGAGTCGCCATGTCTCACGTGATAGTGGAGATTATCTCATTGATACCCCAAATTCTGGGGAAGATGTGTTGCATTCTGGGATCGCAATGCACGGTGTCAATGCAAAGGAACTCCAATCAGCCTTGCAGGGACATCAACAGCACTCACTCACTCATGCCGATATAGCTCTGATTCTACTTGCAGAAATCGCATATGAAAATGATGAAGATTTTAGGGAACATTTGCCTTTGCTTTTCCATGTCACTTTTGTTTCGATGGATAGTTCTGAAGACATTGTGCTCGAGCATTGTCAACATTTGCTTGTGAATTTGTTGTATTCACTTGCGGGTCGCCATTTGGAGCTATATGAGGTGGAAAACAGCGATGGGGAGAACAAACAACAGGTTGTGAGTTTAATTAAATATGTGCAATCAAAACGAGGGAGCATGATGTGGGAGAATGAAGATCCAACGGTTGTGAGAACAGATCTTCCTAGTGCTGCTCTTTTGTCTGCACTTGTTCAGAGTATGGTCGATGCTATATTCTTTCAAGGAGATCTTCGAGAAACTTGGGGAACTGAAGCTCTCAAATGGGCTATGGAATGCACTTCAAGACATCTAGCCTGTCGGTCTCACCAAATATACCGTGCGCTACGGCCAAGTGTGACAAGTGATGCATGTGTCTCGCTTCTACGCTGTCTTCATCGATGTCTTAGCAATCCGATTCCTCCAGTTTTGGGTTTTATCATGGAAATCCTTCTGACGCTACAGGTCATGGTAGAGAACATGGAGCCAGAGAAAGTCATACTCTACCCACAACTCTTCTGGGGCTGTGTTGCTATGATGCACACAGACTTTGTCCATGTCTACTGCCAGGTTCTTGAGCTCTTCTCCCGTATTATTGACCGGCTATCATTCCGTGACAAAACAACTGAAAACGTTCTCTTGTCGAGTATGCCCCGGGACGAATTCAACGCTAACGAATTGGGGGAATTCCAAAGGGCAGAATCTAGAGGGTACGAGATGCCACCGTCAAGTGGAACTCTGCCAAAGTTCGAAGGTGTACAACCTCTTGTCCTTAAGGGGCTGATGTCTACTGTTAGCCACGAGTTCTCCATTGAGGTCCTATCAAGGATTACAGTGCCTTCATGTGACTCTATATTTGGTGACGCCGAGACAAGACTCCTTATGCATATTACAGGTCTGCTTCCTTGGCTTTGCTTGCAACTGAGCCAAGACCAAGTCATGGTTTCGGCGTTACCACTCCAGCAGCAGTACCAAAAGGCCTGTTCTGTAGCAGCTAACATTGCTATCTGGTGTCGAGCGAAATCACTCGATGAATTGGCTACGGTCTTTGTTGCTTATGCTCGAGGCGAGATTAAACGAGTTGATAATCTCCTCGCATGCGTCTCTCCTCTGCTGTGCAACAAATGGTTCCCAAAACACTCAGCTTTAGCTTTCGGTCACTTGTTAAGACTGCTAAAGAAAGGACCAGTGGATTACCAACGAGTCATATTACTTATGCTCAAGGCATTGCTCCAACACACTCCCATGGATGCTTCACAGAGTCCCCACATGTACACTATCGTTTCACAGCTAGTCGAAAGCACTCTGTGCTGGGAAGCATTGAGTGTTCTCGAAGCCCTTCTTCAGAGCTGTAGCCCGGTACAAGGAGGTAGCCATCCTCAGGATTCCGGTTACACTGAGAACGGGACTGATGAGAAAACGCTTGTTCCTCAGACTTCATTCAAAGCCCGAAGCGGGCCTCTCCAGTATACAATGATGGCGGCAACAATGTCGCAAGCTTTTCCTCTCAGTGCAGCTGCAGCAGAGTCAGGGATACCTCCGAGAGATGTGGCTTTGCAGAACACAAGGCTAATATTGGGTCGAGTTCTTGATAACTGTGCTCTGGGAAGAAGAGATTACAGAAGATTGGTGCCTTTTGTCACAACGATCGCAAACATGTAAGTTTTTTGCAGTAAATTTTTGCAATGATTTGGTTATTTGTATGTTCTTCAGAGGTTTTTTCAAGAAGCAATGTGTTTGTGTGTGAATAGTTTGGTGTTATAGAGACTAACTTGTATGTCCATGCTTAGTGGAGTCCAATGTATTCCAGACATTTAACAACGAAAGTTTTATTTGGTACTACTTTATATGATGCAGTTTAGTTTCTAGTGATCACAAAATGAAGATATCTCTTCCGTTAGTTTCATCGGTAAACAGTATCTAGACAATGCAATATCCAAGAAGAGAGAAATATAATAGTCGAGACTCGAGATAGGAGACAAAGCAGGCCCACCACAGTCTCGTTAATGGACTTCCCCATCTAACCCGAGTGGGAACGTGGATAACTTATCATCCAGGATAAGGGATTATTATTTAAAAAATATACTAATGGGAAAAGCCTTCTACTTAAATTCCAAACAACTTTAAGAAGAACAAAAGCTAAAAAATTGTGAGTTGAAAAACTTGCAATAGTCAAATATAAAATTAATCAAGGAAGTTGAGTTTAGCATAGCTTACAAGAGCATAAGACTCTCTACGTAACCCACGAGATACCATTCTTCAGTAATGCACCTATAGCCAACTTGAATCTCCATCACCGTAGAAGTAGCGGCTTTGGGATCGTAGCGGATAACATTAGCTTCTGTGCTAAAGTGGGATGCAAAAATAAACTCACCCGTATGAGTAACACCTTTCATCTTTAGACGTCGCAGGGGGACATTATGGATAGACATCTCTAGGAATCCTGTTGTCCGGCTTGGAAAACAAACAAATGAATGGTAGGGTCATACCTGACAGGTTGAATGGGGGTGGCTACTTTGCCATGGTAACTGATCAAAGTTAGAGGACCTGGAGGACGCGAAGCTCTAATCTCATCAGACACTCTAGCATAGATATCAAACCTTTCAGACTTCAAATCGAATCTCATCACACTCATCTCCGTCAATCCTGTGCCCATCCCCGTGTAGGCAACGTAGTAGACAAACCCATCTATACACAGACCTTTAGACTGAGGAGTGTGAGGAATGGTACAATCGATGGGTCTCCATGACTTTGGTTTAAGTTTAGCTCCCAATGTGAAAACTCGAAAGTCAGAGCACGGGTCTCCTGCTTTTCCTGCACGATCCGGGGACATGTACAATACTTTGTACTGGTGGTTGACAGGATCATATCCGAAAAAGCGCGTGGATATCCTTGTTGCTTTGACAAGGCTTGGTAACGTGATGGACTTACCGGTGCAAGGGTTGCATATGACTTCCCCGATGTTCACCAAACCGTTAACGTAATAAGTAGGCAACCAGGAGGCCAGTGTTACTCTGGATAGAAACGAGGTTGATGTTGATGTTGATGACGACGACCACGGAGATGAAGAGTAGAAGCCGCAACTCCGGCGTCCAGTTTGCATTCGTTTTTGAAAGCCATTAGGAGACGGCAAGGCTGAGTCAAGGACCGATTGGGAAACGATGCCTTTGCTGCTTATGATTTTGGCCCATGTTTTCGATACGAGCATAAACTTACCTACGACTGTTTTCGCAGGCAATCGATTAAGAATCTCCACCAGCAGATCCCAAGGAACAGCAACATCTTCTCCCGAGTTTCTGTCGTGCCATGCACACCGCCACACTATATGGTTATATGGGCTTCCCGAGTGAGAAGTGGATCTTGCCTAGCTCACCGACTCGGCTCTAGGGTTACGATTGTGGATGATTACTAAAGACGCAATACTTATGGTAGTGGGCAATAACAAAGTCTTGATAATGATTGTAACTTACGATTATTGAAAGAAACACTAATGGGAAAGGCCTTTTATTAATGAAACAAGGAAGAAGAAAAGCTGGGAGTAATAGCAAAACAAAAACATAAATAGCACTACAAATCCGCCACTGTTTATAAATAAACCGGTGGACAATGAGAAAGTAATGGTAATGATGATAAGTGACAACTACTCAAAAGTGAGCTTCATAAAATCCGAAATTTAAAAGTAAAAAGAGAATTTGAGCTAAAAAAAAAAAACCAAAACTGTGGTGGTTGTTTTGTTTGCTCAAGCTTTGCCACTGGCTGCTACAGCAGCTGGTGGGTTAAGCTCATCCCAAGCTTCAATCCATGTGACCATGGCGTCTGAAAGCTTCTCAAAGTATGGGTCTAGGGAGCTCAGCTTCTCCTTGACCATCTTTGAGAGCTCAATGTAGCATTGCTGAACAGTGGTTGCTTCTTTAGATAGCTTTGCGTTCTGGAAGAAAGGAATAATCTCCTCCTGCCAGAAGATTCCCTTGTATTCCTTCTTCAGGTTCACAAACGGGTTGCTCGCTTTGCTGTGGTAAATGTATGGCAGACCGGTCTTCACTCCCAAGCCCAAATGGTCACAGATGACCTATTAAAAAAAAAAGATTCATCCCATCGCTGAGTACAGAGCATGTGCTAAGACGGTTTGGGTTCTAATTTCTCCAAAAGGGAATGGATAAAAGTGAGTACCTTGATGCACCAACCAGCCCACATATCGTCGTAGCGACCAATAGGCTGACCATCACCCATGAGACCAAAGTACATAGCTGGGCCAATCAAATCACGGTCGAAAGCCAAGTTCATACCGCACATTGGGAAAAGTGTTCCCTTTGGGATGGTCATGACAGCATCCACATACCTGACAGATGAACAAACGTTTAGCAAAGACTTAGCAATTGAAAAAAACAGAAAAACAGATAGAACTGGTTATTATAGTAAAAGAATAATGATCACCTAGTGTTCCTCTCCTTGGGCTTGACGAGTTGGGTCGGGGCATCGTAATCAGGGATGTTGAGCCAGAGACCATGGGAAACAGCAGTGGAAACACCTTCACGAAGACTGAAAGGGTATCCACGGACGAAATCAGCACCTTCAGTGTAAGGATCATACAAGGTGTTGAAGAACAATGGAGTCGATGGACAGAGAAGATTCTTGATGTGTTGCTCAAGAGCGTTCACTGCTTTCCCAGATGGATCCTTGGCAACCTATACACATCAACAACAAGAAAAAAGTACGAATGAGACAAGTGGCTAAAATAAAACATATCTGTCCATTAAACAGAGCGTGAGTGAGACTCATCCTTGAATATGACGTCTCAACCATATCGTAAAGGTAGCAATAATGACACATAAGAGATCAGCCCAACAACAAACAATGTCGTCAACACAAATAACATGAGCTAATAAAATCTATAAGTCCAACACATCAGAGATCATGGCTGGTTATAACATAGCAGATCGAGACTCATCAATGAGATCTATGAATATTACACAATCGACCTCGCTAATCAGACAAGGACTATCGACAAAACCTGAAAGATCCGTCAAACTTAGTGAATTTTCTACTTTGCTCTCTCACATCAAATCTACGAAAAAGCAGATCTACAAGCAAAAACCAAAATTGGACAACTTACGAAGCAATCGTCATCAATGGTGAAGATATACTTCTTCTTAGACACCATGTATCCAAAGCAACGGCAAGCGGAGTCCTTGAACGAAATACAAGAGGCTTTGGGTCCGAGGATTCGGTTAATGTCGTTCCTGTTGTAGAGCTCGTAATCGTAACCCTCGGGGACATGGATCTTCTTCGACGGATCTCCGTCCTGGACGATGATCAGATGGTACGGCTGGAGAAAAGGCCTCCACATCTCCAGGAAGTCCAGGTTACGGATTGTCGGAATCACGATGTCCAGCTCATCTTTCAACAACGGCGTCGGGTTCACCGGGAGTCCAACGGTGTTCGCCGGCTCAACCATGATTCAAAGGAGAGAGAGAGAGGGAGGGAGATGAGATCGGATCGGCGTCGGTGGACTTCTTTCTTTTCTTTTATTTTTATTTTTTGAGTTTTGAAACTTTGATGAAACCCGTCTCTCTAATTTATACAGATCCGGCACGTGCTAGGGCGACAGCTGTCTGGTTGTAAAGTGAATTTTCTATTCTGTCTTTTTATGCCCGTACATTTCGGGTTTGTAATAATCTTTATTTAAAAAAAATATATTACTATAAATTTAATCTTATTATTATTATTATAGATAAATTTGAATCCTAAGCAAAAAAAAGATAAATATGAATCGTATTTGTGATGATATCGAATATTTGAAGAGTTAATATGATAAAATTCAATTCTTTCTTTACAGAAAAAAAAAAAAAAANNAAAAAAAAAAAAAAAAAGTTAATCAATCAGATTTTAAGCGGTGGATAAGAAATATTATATGTATTTATTTTATTTTGTCTATAACTAATATATAATATTTTTTTAGTTTTTTTAATAAATTTGAGTTTATTAAAATTCCATTTATATAATTTTGAATTTAATATAAATTTACTAATAGCTCAAATTAGTTTTTGAATTTTTAATATTCCGCATAAATAAATAAAGGACTTAATCAAGATTTAGTTTTTTTTTCTTTTTATTTGAGTTAGTGCCATTAATTAAAACTTATGGTTCATAAGATGAAGCATTTATTAAAATATTAAACTATTCCGCATAAATAAATAAAGGACTTAATCAAGATTTAGTTTTTTTTTCTTTTTATTTGAGTTAGTGCCATTAATTAAAACTTATGGTTCATAAGATGAAGCATTTATTAAAATATTAAACTATTCCGCATAAATAAATAAAGGACTTAATCAAGATTTAGTTTTTTTTTCTTTTTATTTGAGTTAGTGCCATTAATTAAAACTTATGGTTCATAAGATGAAGCATTTATTAAAATATTAAACTATATTTTCTACCAAATTAATTTGCAGAAGTTTTTTTTATGCATTTAAGTTAATATTATACTGTTTTTGCTAATCAATGAAAGTAGATCTAAGAAATTGAACATTAACTAATTGTTTTCCACTAGCTCAAATATAAAAAGAAAGTTGCGTTAATTTGCTACTTTAAAGAAAACCTAACATTACAATCATATATTTTTCTGATTAGACATTTTTGAACGAGTCATTATTTTTCATGTATATACTAACACATACCAATGTTAAAGTATTATATGTTATTCAAAATTTATACACTATTAAAATTAAAATTGTAATTTTACTTTTTATATTTATTTTAATGAATTAAAATTGATACTCATTTAATTTACAAAAAAAAAAACTGGAAAAAAAATAATCAGTTTAAATAAAATAGTAAACGGACAAATTAATAAATAATTTGTTTGATATGCTATATAACCACTGAATGGTGTATGTGGATGTAGGGAGGTATGTTAGTGTCTTAAATTCCATAAAGTGTTCACATTGTTTTAACTTTAGTTTCATATCTATTTAAATATTAATATATAAAAATTGAATACAAATGTCTTTAAGAGTATTTATATAAGATTTAAAAATTTTAATACCAATACTATCATTTTACATCAGCATTTAAAAAAAATTCCAGATTTTAAAATTATAAAAAATTGCATTATCAATAAAAATACATAAAATAAAAAAATTATTTATAAATCTTTATTCACAAAAAATAATTAATATTAAATTAAGAAATATTTACAATTTAATATAAGTACTATAATTATATAATTAACTATATATACCAATAAAAAAACATTTATAGCCAAAGAAAAAAATAATAATAAAAAGACTCTTATACTAAATTTGTCAATATAAATAGATGTATTATATAATTTGATTAATATTCATAATTAATTTAATTGTTAATTTTACATAAATAAAACTTTCATACTTTATTTTATTTTATTTGAAATAATTAATTCATTTAAAATATGTAAATTTCAGTGATTAAATATACTATGATATATTGAAATTTTCAGTGATTAAATGTAATATAATACATATTAGAAATTTTAGTGATTAACTTTACTATAATATAGATATGTATATATATATAGAGAGAGATTAGTACTGAATACAAAAATTGAATTTCAACAATAATAGTTATAACAACCCCATACACAGCTTTAGGAAAGATCTTGTGTATATATATATAATGTACAAGGTAACAAGTAAAACATATACTAAGGACATAAATCATAAATGTCAACAAAAATAGGACCTCAGTCATAATTCTTTATTGATTCGCTTTAGATTCGAATCATTTGATAAAATATTTTGATTTTTTTTTTCTGTCCAACAAATTCCTCCTTCATTCTAAACATATGATATAGAATTAAACAAATAAAACTGACAAAAGCTTGAAGCGTAATCCTTAAGACGTGGACCGTAATCCTTACGTCGTGGTCGTGGACCGCTCGTCGATGCACGTCGTCTATGATTATTGCATAAATCATGTAACTATCATATAAACGAGAGTACATGCACGTAGGTGATGCCGTGATGATCTATCACTGATGGACACTTTATAATTATTTCATAAATCTTAAATAATTATCTTTAACGCCCCCCACAGAAATAATTAAGAGCTTCCATGTTTAATTTCAAGTCAATATCAATAATCCATTATTTTATTTTATTTTATTTTTATTTTCACTAAAAACTCCATATATATTATTCCCTCTGTATCAAATTACTTGCGTTTTAACCATATACACACAGATTAAGAAAATATTAATTTTGTTACTTTTCCAATACAAAAACATCATTAATTATGTACGTAAACACAATTTAACTAATAATAAAACAATCTATAGAATAAAAATAATTCTAAAAAATAAAAAATTAATAAATTTTGCATTGAAAACATAAAACGACAATTAATTTGAAACGAAAAAACTTCTCTAAAACGATAACTAATTCGATATGGAGGAAGTAAATCAGAATAGGTTTAGTAATAATCTATTATTATATCGGTTGATTACGATATGTTCTTTTAGATTGTAGAACAAAATAATAGAACGAAAAGGAGATTTCAAAGAATATATAAGAATACAAATTCGAGGGAAAATTCTGTTAATTAAAAATATATGTTAACTACTTTTTATAATTTTTAGTATTTATCTTGAATAGTCTCGTATATATACTGTTATTTAACTAATAACCCTGAGATATATGTAGATAGGCTTTTGTTGGCCCAAATACTTAATTTAATAAGAAGCAGAGGAATATGTTAAAGTTTATGGGTTAAATACAGCCCAGTAAGCGTTCTTATCGCTTTGCTTATGGTCACTGGTTTTTTACTAAGAGAAGTCATAGCAGCAAAGTTCGGTGTTTTACTTCCATCATACAACTTTTGTAGATTATGCTAATTGATTGTGTTTTACTTCCGTCATACAACTTTTGTAGATTATGCTAATTGATAAGTCAGCACGATGTAGAACAAGAATGGTTATGGTAATGATGTGCTTGGTAATGATGATGATTGAATCAACCGAGATTGACAAATGACAATAGCTTTGTGAAGACATAGCCAAACACACATAGTATTTCAATGATTTATGAGATTTGGCGAACTCATCGCAAAATGGGATTGTGAAAACCCCTTATAGTGCTATTTTCAAAGTTTTGGAGCTTCTTAACTCTCAGAAGCAAATAGAAAGCCGAAGACCATAATCTAGAATTTCTTCTGCTGTAAGAATACACTCCAATACGCAAATGTTGAAAGAATGATTACAATAACGGAACTCAGACTTCAAAGCTGAAAGAATGGTCCGATTGTTAAAAACGGAAGCTCCCAATAAACGAGATTTGAATCGGGTTTATGCGTACTATTCGAGTTAGTCGAAGGAGAAAAACCAACGAACAGTAGTGTGAGCCTTTTTCTAATCTTCTACTGCACACAGACGCTCTGAAAAAATTCAAGCAAGAATGAATATGTCAGAGGTAGTAAGCATTTCAAAAGAAGAATCTTACATGTCTTGGAAAAAATGGCTCAAAGTGAGATTTTGGGCATAAAGAAAAGATATCTTACTTAGGTATTCGTAAGTCAATATCATCGAGGTTCCCCAAGCCGACATGCTGAAGAATCTTGGACCTAAACCCCTATAGAATCCTTTCCACCCATCTTGTGCTATCAGATCCTTCACCACTTTTTTTGCTGAAGGTCTATTTTCTTGGTGTCCCATGACCTGAATATAGATTTACGATTTCATTATTCTAGTTCCTATTTACGTCGCAATACCCGCAGTTTTGTGATTGAGAGCCAGTACATCAGGCCCGAGAGCTTTTTTAAATTCATGAGAGCTAAACAAGATTCAATATAAAATCACGTTTCTGATTATGAATGAGAATAACTAATACCTGCAGTCGCGTTTTGATTGTGTCCAATGGTGTTGTGATTGAGGATGCTGTTGCACCAGCGATAATTCCTCCCAAAGCCTGGACAAGAACAATTTTTGACTGACTAGGAGCTGTTGTAACCTTCGAGTCACTACCATAGCCTAAGAGACTGCCAAACAGTAGCGGATATTGAATCAGTGAAAAGAAGTAGCTTTCGTAGAAAATCCAAAGACCGAGTCGTCATTTCCAATTGCATGAAAGACCGAAACGAGAATTCTTGCAGCCAAACAAAAACGAAAAAGTATCATCAATTTATCACAGAAGTTCATGTCTAACCTCCAGATAACACGCTGACTTGAACCATAGCTGGCCCACCAAGCCGCACTTGAAGGAGAATAGGTCATAACAGACAGACCAAACCCCCTGTATAAGCCCCGTACGCCATATGACTTAATGATTTTTGTGGCAACATCAATACCACCAGTATATGTAGCATGGCCTGAGTATCCTTGCACCATCAACTTTTGGCTAACCTGCATGCAGAAAATAGGAGACATTGATTGGTTAACATTCACAGCAAGGGGCTCCGTTCTTAGAAAGCAGTCGTGGTGTGATAAGACTTACAACATCGATAGGGACAAACACAGCCTGTGAGAAAAGAGAAGCTGTCATCCCAGCAATGCCATTGGCAATGGCGGCTTGTGTAGGTTCACTTAGGTCAAGAGGTGCAACCAACTTAAAAGCAGAAATCTTTGTGGTCTCCAAAGCAGTCAGGAAAATGATCCTAGCCGGGACTGCACCTGTGATAACAGTACCAAAACCGCGGTAGAGACCAGGAACACCGTCGTTCTTAAGTATCCCTTTGACGACAGAGAAAGCACTTCTCTCAGCAATCTCTTTGGAAGCAACTTGAAGCCTCGTTTTGACAACGGAAACAGGGTACAGAGCAACAGTAACACCAGTGAAGAGACCAGCTCCAACAACGTAAAACCTCTTCTTGTCAAGCCTGAAAGTAAAGAGAAGAGAGAGACGAGGACAAATGATTAAAGCTAGAATGTTTTGTGATAACTAAAGGAACAAGTATGAGCATTTGGTGTACGATTCTTCCATAAACATTTTACTGCTAATTTCGTTTCAAGTTTTGTGGCTCCTTCACATGGCCTTAGAAGCAAGTAAAACTTCAGATTACAACCTAAGAATAAAGGAATCCTGATCTATAACCAGAGAACAGATAGGTGAATGGTGGCTGAGAATCTGAAATCGAGCGTCTCAATTGAGCAAGGAGCCCTACGGAACATATTAAAATTTCGGGGATATTTGATTACCTCAACCAGAACAAAGTGCGATATTCGTTTCAATTCCACAGTAGCCAAGGAAAAACCGAAAAAATACAAAATCCAGCAGAGAAGGAATCACGAAAATATGGATCCAAGCAATACACAATTCGGACTAACAACAAATCAAAACAAGAGAGAGAGAGAGAGAGAGGCGGATCAATTGATTGGAAAACGGAGAAACGTACTTGTCCCAGTTAATCTCCGTCTGTCCAAAAGATGCGACACGAGAACTCGGCGGCGTGTTCATGACTCTCCGATGCGGCGACGCTGAGTTCGAAGGCGGAATTTCCTATTCTCAGCAAGACATCTGCATCAAGGCGAACGCCAGGAGAGGAGAAGAAGAAGAAGACGACGATGACGGCGAAATGAAATTTCTAATTGCAGATTTCTTGGAGGCAAATTCAACCAAACTTTTGGGATTCGTCAGGAGAGACGAGGAGAATGTTACTTTCACACGCACACCACCGGAATTTTAAAAACGCACTCGCGTTTTAATATCTAACTTCCGCGTTTGCTCAGTCGCTAACTTTTCACTCCAAAATTCGGAATATTCCAATCAAAGGGTCTGAAAGCCACCGTCCTGACTGGCTCCACATTTTTCTAAATCACCACAATTTTTTATTGTTACACACTTTGACTTATTTGTTGTTCAACTTTTTTCACATATCTATTTATGTTGGTAAAAATTCATTCGTTTATTCTAGCCGTATTTTAAAGCATGTTTTTCTTTTAGATTTGTACATTAAAACAATATATAACTTGCAAACGGACTTGTATAACTCGTTGATACTTAATTACTAACTTTATCCAATCGATGGACTAACTTTATTTTGCTATTTGCTTTATGGACATTCAGTCAATGGACTACTTATTCAATCAATGAACTCATACTTGTCGATGTTATTAAAGTTTTTACCTTAATATACTCTTTCTAATATTGAAAATTTGTAGAATAAACAAATTATAGACTGGCCAAAAGAAAACAAACAAACAATAGTCTATGAATAGAGAGTCATTTCGAGAAAATATCTTCCAACAAAAGTGTCTCTCAAACAAAACGCCGTTTTTGACCTTTCGCCTTTTCGGACCAACGAAAAATATGCACATGCGGTTGCGGATATAAAAAACGCGTAAATGTAAATATATATAACACTGTATTAAAGCGGGCCTATATTTGGGCCGACAGTTATGCGCTTATCTCAGCCCGATTTAGCCAGCCTTTCGTTCTTTCGCATCTGTCTCAGTCAATGTTTCACTTTTCACACGAGTAACGACAAAAGCCGAAAAGCTGTGAATCGATCAAAAGTACAGAACCATTTATATCGATGGCGGTGTGATCAAGGTCAAGATATTATACATCATCTCTAATCATGTTCTTTTACAAAACCTGTTTTTGATCTTTTATCGGAAAACCAAATTTTGACCAAACAAAAATATAGCTTCTGGTTCTGTTTCTGAAACCCAGAAGGGTCAGATCAAATCACCAGATTGAGATGAACATAAGAAGAAGAATCGTGAGTGATAGTGTGGAGAGAGAAGCGAAGTTTCCTCGTGCAGAGTTTGGTAGAAAAGGGTATGAATCTGGTGGAGGTAACATACATTCATCTCCATTGAAGTAGACTTTTCTGGGAAAAGCCCAACCTTGCTTGAAAGTAAAAGTCTTTTGATCTTTCTGTAGCAAAACCTCTGATTGAACATTCCCTGAAGGTCCCGCTTCCATCAAAAGATCATTGTAAAACTTCGTTCCATAGAACATTCCAGTATCATCTGCATAGAAAAAAACAATCAATTGTCTTTTCAATGTTTAGCTCCAAGAGTTGAATAGTTGTAGCGAGTGAGAGAGAGAGACTTACTAATGGATCCATAAGGACCAACTGATTTGTAATCAAAGCTGAAAACTTGAGTCACATTGTTGAGATTTGGGTGCTGAACTGCTAAAGTCCATAGTGTATGATTCATCCGGTAATTGAAATTTGTGATGGCTATCTTCACGCGCCAATAGTCTTTGTAGTTAACTTTAACGTGCCAGTGAACTCTGACCGGGCACATATGATGTGTGCATTGTAGCAAAGGAGCGTTGTCTTTTCTCGGTGTGTTGAGACCTTTCTTGGTTAAAATCTTAGAATCAGCCCTGCAAGATCATGTCGTTTCAGTTTAGGAGATGAGAAAGATTTTCTGAATTTAATTGATTTGTGTTTTCTTTTTGCTCACTTGACGCAGCTCTTTTTGTTCTCGCAACCACAGGCACAAGACGGGCAAGGAGTTATTGTGTCGTTGTAGAAAGAAGAGAAGGAGACGCAACAACTTGGATGCTTTCTGGCTAGAAACTGTGAGTATGTGCAGGTAACATTCCATGTCACTGCAGAAGCATAGGTTTGAAATGATTTTTAGAAACCAACGATGCTTATAGATGAAGGAAATGAAAATTGAGGGTTTTAAAACGGATCGCATCAACTTAAGAGTTTTGCTTTTCAAGATTTACTCTAATAAGTTTACTTACTCAAAGCTTGTGTTTTTCGGCGTTTGTCAGTCGTGAGAAAAACGGTAGATGGCACGATTTTGGCAGGACCGCATGTGTAACCAAGTCCGGGACCAAGCAATGTGAAGTTCTTAGGAAGCTTGACTGTCTTGTTTGTAGTTCCAGCCAAACCAACACTAACCTGAAACTGTGATACAGCGGATGATGGATCTTGACCCCAAGCCCCAACTACACCGCCTTTGCAACAGTTAGAGAACTGTTGATTGTAAGGCACACCTGGCAAGAGATCAACGACTGTCGGGGTTTTCTTACAGCAATGAGGTACATTTCCCTTGAACTTGGAACAGTCTCCTTGTTCTGTTGTTTGCGCACCAACCATTGACCAAATCACTTCTTTCTTTGCCCATGCCCAGCCTAATGTCCAACCCGGGTTTTGTATGTGCCGGTACATTTGGAAGTTGTTCATTGTTACCGTTGCCTGCAAATGCACACAAGGTATAGAGATGATGAGAGTTTGTGCAAGTTTCAAACGCGCATACACTCACGCCAAGCACGCAGAGGATTACCACATAGCCATCTGCTGTCCAGGACATGATATCCCATTTGATTGTAATATTCCCATTAGGATCTAATGGATCATAAGCAGCTGTAAAAGAAATCACAGAGTAAGAAAAAAAAGTTGAGGTTTTGCAGAAAGCGGGTGAAAATGAATATTCAAAACTCACATGCGCTAAAGATGATCATGAAGAAGAAGCAGAAGCCGAAGAAGAGCCTCATCTTCTGTAAAATTACTAAGAAAGATCTAAGGAATTGATTCCAGATACGGTCCTTTAACCTCAGTTTCTTCTTCTTCAGGAATTTGAAATTGATGTGTATGGATTTAAACAGAAGCTTTTCAAAGATTATTGAGTCTTTTTGGTCTGAAGATGGGCTTTCTACCTAATTGTTGTTGCAATTCTCCAAATTTATTCTTTCTTGTTTCCCATAACTTAAAGCAATGTTTATTGTGACTGATAGTAATTCAGCAACAGAAAATGACGTGTTCTTGTCCGAACACAACGTCTCAACTGACTTTAAATTTTTAAGAAACGGAAGCCCAGAGATTAGAAGTGAGAAGGTAACTTGGGGTTGAAGACAAAGAAAAAGTGGGGACTGGCCATGAGTCAACTTCTGACACAAACGTATCTCCCAACTTACCTTACTATCTTCCTACGCAATTATTTCCTGAAGAAGAAATTCCTTTTATTTAAATCTTGTCTAAATGTTATTAATATTACCATTTTCTTCACAAACACTTTTTGATCTTGTATGTTGCATATGCATAGCGTTCACAGAGCGGAAGGATGTTCTCGATATAATTCAACATGAATGTGCAGAATTTGTTTTTTAAGGAAATTCGGGAGGTAGAGATGAAAACATTACTCAAAACCTTGCTCTTATGCTTTTGTTTCATGCTGGTAGCTAGATTCTTATCTATTTTGTTTATCCGCGATCTTCGTCATAACATTATGATCGCCACTAATCTTCTTCAGTAACAATATTTGCACCCAGATTTAATTTTACTAAATCTACGATTTAATAATTGCAACTAAACGCGACGTACTGAAAATCACCGTTTGGCTTGTTTGGATTTTTGATGAGATTGCGAGCCTAAGTCAAAACCAAATTGCGTTATATTGCAACAGGCCATATTCAAAAGAGTTTACATATAGACGAGCACACTATCTTCTCTTAGGATATATACGTACTACATAGATTAAGCGAATTAGTACTAAGCTAAGACCTAATATGAAGTTAAGGCCATTTCATTTCTGCCTACGATTGCATCTGCACCTGCAAATCAAACCCAAAGTCAAGATTTGCAACTACACGGTTCATAACTCCAAAACACTTGCTAAGACTTCCAATAATGCATCCAAGTTAGAGGGAAACACTCATGACCATTAGATACAGTACACTTACCTTGATGTAGGTTTGGGCGTCGATGTTCCCCTGCATTGCTCAGAACTTGAGCTTGAATCCCTTGGACAGAAAACCATCCCCCCTGAGAATATAATATAAGATGTTATATCACGTTGATACATTTTAGCATTTGCAATCCTAAAATCTCGAAGAATGAAGATACCTAAGAGGCTAAGACTCAAGAGTTGACTTATTGACTTATCTATATCTAAAACTCTTATCAGGGAATCAAAAGGAGAAAGAGAGCACTGTATAAAGAGATAAACATACCACCTTTTGTTACTCTTCTGCGTCATTTTGTTATCTCGAGCACTGCGAGGATCACCTTTACATCCCAAAACAAGACTACTCACGACAAGTTCAGCGCTACATGGACCATCACAACCCTTAATTCCAAGCGTTTCAAAGCTCCTAGTCGCCAAATCAAACCACAGGAGCTTCCCATTGTTTATCTCCAGCAAAATCTTGCTCCTGTCCTTGGAATAGAGCAGAGGTCTCAAAAAGTCAACTACAGTCTCCGGTTTGGGCACCGCAATGAACTTAGTCCAAGATCCTTTATATTCCCTCAAAATCCAAACATCAACATGGCTAACCTCGTTGTAACACATCAAACAAAGGCAGCCGTCTAACACACCAATATCCATATCATCCTCACAGTAAAGATCCTGTGGGAAACTGAGCACTCCAAGATCATCAGAGGCAAGATCAAATCTGATTATCGTGTTGAAAGCTGTAACTCCTTGCTTTCGAGGCAAGATCCAGTGAAGACTGTTGCTAGCTAAAACACCATTCCCACGGCGATACAGCAGACGATAATAAAAGTAAATGAAAAGAATCTGAACCTCAAAGAGAAGATATACTCTCTTCCATCGATTACTCTTTAAGCTGAAAACTTTAAGTTCAAAAGGGAAACCAAAACTTTCATTGACTCCATCACCTTTATACTTAGACTGAAGCATCCTCACAACTTTGTAATCTTCGCTTACCGAATCGTAACCCAATCCGTAAAACACGTACTCGCGGCTGATGCAACGTTCAGGAAAATCAATAGGCTCAATCGGTAACCGGTGGATTTTCCGGGTTGATGGGTTGAAAAGCGCCAAATCAGTAGGAGAGTTTGTTAAACCGATCAAACCGTTACACGAACCGAAAACCTCAGTAAAACCACCGGCTTGCAAAGGATGCTCAACCTCGGAGACTTTATCCGGTGCGTCGAGGTACACCGTACGTAGAAGGCGAGGGTGTCGCAGCAAGACCATGAGGTGATCTCCGGTTTCGAGCGTGCGCTTGAGGTGCGATGCGATGAAGTCAGGACTGTCCACCAGAGAGAAGCAAGCCTTCGAGAGGACGCGACATCGGACCAGCGTACTCGCCGGAAGACGGAGGAACAAATCGTTGACGATATCCATCGGAGCATGCGCCATTTTTTCCCGCGGAAACTACTCTCAGTCTCAGTGTGGATGAGCAGATCTAGGGTTTCCACACTCTCGGGACTCTGATTTTTGTTTCGAATTTGTGTTTTTGTTACGAAAATGCTTTCGCTATTGCAATAGATGGGCCTTTGTGATTCGGCCCAAGACTGGTTTAAATGGAGCTGCGCTACAGATGGGCCTTTCAAGTTGTTATACTTACGACATTGAAACCCAAAACATGTTACCTTGCAGGTATCTTTGGAAGATACGAAGCGATTCAGAATCGGTCAATACAAAGAAGAGAGTCGAATCAAAAGATCCAACGGTGGGAAAGAAAACTCTGCAAAGAATACAAAAAAAAAAAAAAAGCGGCTGCTTTTGAGATGACAAAATCGGTCAATTAAACTGAGAGCTTCTTCTACTAAGAAAATCTTCAGACGAATCTTTCAACGGACAGTCAATCCCTGAGCTGCTGAAGATGATGTTGCCTGAGTGACTTCCTCTGTTGCCTTGTTCGCTTGAATTGTGCTGATAACATTCGCAATATTGTCCTGCACAACACACAAAAGAAGGACATGAAACAATAAACATGTTTACTATTACATCTGCGTTCTCAATATCGCGCATTATTTAAATTTGCGATTTTGCACTTACTCGCCAAGCTGCAAGCTTTGTTCTAAGAGATTGCCATTGCTTTTGTCCAAATTCACGCTCAGCACAGCGGCTGTAAATATGTAAACAATATGAGAACGACTTTAACACAAATAAACCGAAAAAGAAGCGTATACAACTTGCCTGACGATTACAACTTGGTTCATCTGATCCATCTTACAATCAACCAATTTCGCGGTTATTGCCTTAACCACCCATAATTCAACCTCCTCGTCATTTACCTGTAATCCAACAAATTCTATGACTCTGAGGAGGAAACGAATAAGGTTACCAACGGTTTTAAGTCTTGTTGTAAAAGACATTCACCTGCAGAGTGTTCTTGATAGAGGCGTATGGTATTTTGCCAGATTCATCTGAGGCCAAATCCACTAGTGATAACAATCTCATCTTCGCTACACAGTTTTCCTCAACAAGCCCTGCAAATACCATCTATGGCTTATCACACTGTAAAAATCAAGCCTTCGCTAAGAATGTATACACTGATAAGAGCATTACCATAGGTTTGCAAAAATCCTGAATTTGCATTTTGGAATTCCATGTATGCATCCAGCCTCTGAGTAAGAAAGAGGTTTAATAGCTGGTAAACTGGTGCGTTGTTAGGATCCTTCTCCAATTGTGCGACGGCTGGCATTTCTAATAAATCACACTGCAATTCGGAAAAAGAGACAAAATTCAGGGATGTAATTCAATGAAAAGACCTCACAGAAAAAAAGTAGTAATAAAAATTTCCAGTGACAGTAACAAGGCAAGAGCAAAAATCCTACACATATGAATCAAATAGTACTTTCTGAAATTAAGATACCTGAAATATACTGGGAGCCTTGACAAATTCAATAACTGCTCGTACAGCCTCCTCCTTGGCTTCACTCAGGACCTGGGTATCCTCATTTGAGAATGTCGCCAAGTATTTTGTCACAAACTGAAGGGATTCTTTCGCCAAACTGGAATATTAATAGCAAAAAACCCCCCATGAGTACATATTGGAGAGAGAGAACGACAGATGAGCAGCGTACAAATCTTGTTGCAGTACCTTTTATTTTCTCTCAGGACATTAGCAATGGCAAGAAATAGTTGCCTCTGATCACTGATGTCAATACTCCACTCTTTCAAGAAGCTATCAATCTTCTTAAAGGAAGGCACTATATAATCGGTAACCTTCCCGTTGACAGCCAGCTCCAGAGCTTTCATGTATACTTGAAAACGAGCAATTGGGTGGTCCAGAAGATTATATAGATTGAAGAGACTGTTGTAGAGAAACAAACAACAGATCAGAAGCGCGCAGTACATAAATGAAACAATATAGCATATGCTCAAAGAAACCGACGGTACATTTAGCTCAAAGATTCACATGATCATACATTTTCAAACGCAATGAAGCTTTGTCATTCGGGTGTTGAACAACCTTAGAAGCGATCGCTTTGACCATTTCAACGACTTCTTCAGGGCTGTTCACATTCTTGACAAGGCTGCAAATTATGGTGTAGGTACACTCAAGATCTGATCAGAGGCAAAGGACATCGAATTATTTCCATAAAAAATGGCCAAATAGGACTGTAAAAGATAAATGGGTCTATGCTATGCTAAACTGATTGAAGACTGACCCTTCTCAGAGATCTTGGATGATACCAAGTCAGCTGAAGTTAACATTAACGTTGCCAAATCGAGCCACCTTCCGGCTACTATAGACTCCTCTGCTTCCGTGCATAGTCTGGTAACTTGCGGCTCTGCAGCCTAACCAAAGAATGCAATCGGTAACCAAACGAATGTACAAGTTGTTATGAAAAAAGGCATATCAAGAGAGATTGTAATACTCATAGTAATTCGAATAATTGCAGCTGGATAAGAGCCACTCATATGCATTAGAATCCACATCTAATTCCTCATACATTCCCAACAATTCGAAATCCAATATATATATATGCATGGGACCGTCCAATAATAATCAAAATATACAAATCCGTTTATGATCCAGAAACGAGACTGTACCTCGGGACCTGCATCGGCCCAGGCAAGCTGGGAGGTGAAACGGACGATCGCGAGCGAAGGATCTTCTTCGGAGGTGGGAACAACTGTCGTCATTTTTCTGCGGTGGTTCGAATCTCCGACCTCTCTCTTCTCGACTGAGTCCTGAATCCGTGAGACAACTTCTTCAGCAGCCGAGCAGAGAGAGAGAGAGACTGAGCAACAAATGAAAGCCCTAATCGACGCTCTGTGTTTTTCGGTTTAAGAGTTAAACCGAAATTCCGGTCCAACAATAAAACAAGGAGGGAAAAAAAACGATGTTTTTGTATCCAACGGCTATCCGTGCGTCAAAATAAAACGCAGACAATCGAACGGCCATGATGAATTAAGAGTCGTCTTCCTCATATAAATTTGCTCCGCTCGATTAGCTACTCTGTTCTCCGCTCAATCTGATTGATTTCGAATCCCTTTGATGCAGACATCTCACAAGTGGTTCGTCTTAAAGACGAAGCAGTTGAAGATGAAGACGTGGTAGTGGATAGATTATATGTATTGCATTTTTTGGATTCAGCAACACCACAATATCCAATTAGGTTCTTCTCCCGTGACCAGTGATCTTTTTTTGCCAAATACTGAACTGAAGATATCTTAAACAAGAGTGAAGATTAAGAATTGTGTCATTAGCGATGATTTATTGCTCCTGAGGTTCATTGATCACTGGGCTCTGTACTGTGAAGAGCAGAAACTTTTTCAATTAGCTCTTAATGATGAATCTACAGAAAGTTTTTCGTGAAAGCTGCGAACTTTTCGTCCATAGAATAAAAAAAAATCTTTGGGGAATACGACCAAATCGAATTGACTTGGAACATATATTTTCAAGTATTGAAGTAGTTGAATAAAGACATTGGAGCAAGATGGATGAATAAGGTAATGAGATTGGTAAATCTTAAGCTTAGAGACATAGACCATACATTGGATAAGAGACGGCCAAATCCAAAAACAATCCTCATGAACACATAATCGATCACCAGTTTCAAGAATAGGAAATAAAAGTTACAATTTTTACACTTTTTTTTTTTTGTTCAAAGGTACAAATGCTGAGGTCGTCGTGGGAAATCAAATCATTTGCCAGATCCAGATGGACCAGATCCAAACAAGTAACCCAGAGAAGATCCTCCACCTGGTGCAGCATGAACCTTCGTTGATGGTCGGTCCTGTTTCTCAAAAGAAAACACATTTTGTTATTATCTGAGTAAGTTTTTTTGAGTTTTGATTAAACTCAAAACCATCTTTTTATATTATTTACCGTGAGGAAGTTGCCACAGTTCTGTCCCTCTGTTCTGAAGTAGTTATTAGGGCTTCCTCTTACACCAGCCGACATCTGCTTCTTTTCCTCCTCCGTCTTGTTTTTGTCTCCGGTGGTAACGGATGTGGTGGTGGTCGTGGGTCTACCTCCAGCTCCGTCGGTGGTTGTTGTTGTGGTTGTAGTGGTGGTAAAGCTGGTGTTGGCGGTGGCCATGTTCGGTTTCGAAACTGACTCGCCGGATCCAAATAGGTAACCGAGAGAGCTCTCTCCTCCGCCGCTGTTAACTCCTCTAGCTTTCCCCATTTCCCGGCGAGTTACTTCCGCCGCCGATACCTGAAAATCTAACAATGTGTAACATTTAGATTAAACAGATCAATAGATCTCTAATGAATTTGGATAATTGTGAACCACTCAATGAGTAGATTTGTTTTTTTTTTTTGTAATTTACCTTTTTCTGGTTTTGTTTCCTCTTCTTCTTCTACGATTGGCCGCAAGTCGGGGCAGAGAAACAGAGGAACAAGGAGATACACGCATGTACATATGTGTTTTTATACACGTGTAAGACAATGTGTGGTGAGAAAGTCGCATGAAGTTATGGTAGGCACGTGTGCGGTTAAGTGGTTGGTGCATCACTTCAATTTTTTACCGGTTTTCCCCTGTTACTCGAGATCAACGTAAATTTTTGGCTTTCTCGTTATTTTGTAGATTTTTATTTTATCTTATTACAGTTACGTTTTATTCACCAAAAGAAAAAAATTACAATTACGTTTTTGTTTTTTATTTTGATTTTGAGAATGTTTCCTATTCGGATGAATGGTTGACAAAATGATCAAAAGCTTGTGACAATTTTGTTGTTTTCGTGTAAGGCCGTCCGTAAACATTTGTGTTTTTATTTTCTTCTAAGTTATATATATATATATATATATATATATATATATATAT